>JAWWEE010000041.1:4535736-4626279 GCA_035221455.1 Xenops minutus
GGAGGATGCGGGAGATGCAGGGGATGCGGGAGAGGCGGGAGATGCGGGGGATGCGGAGGATGCGGGAGATACGGGGGATGCGGAAAATACAGGGGATGCGGGAGATGCGGGGGATGCGGGAGATACAGGGGATGCGGGAGATACAGGGGATGCGGAGGATGTGGGGGACGTGGGGGATGTGGGGGATGCAGGGGATGCGGGAGATACAGGGAATGCGGGGGATGCAGAGGATGCAGGGGATGCGGCAGATGCGGCAGATGCGGGGAATGTGGGGGATGTGGGGGATGCAGGGGATGCGGGAGATACAGGGGATGCGGGGGATGCAGGGGATGCAGAGGATGCAGGGGATGCGGGGGATGTGGCAGATGCGGGTTCGCAGCATCGCTGCCCTGCAGGGGTGCACCGTGCGCTCCCCATTCGTGTGCGGGCTCAGTCGCTCGGTGGTGGCTTTAAATGTGCTTTAAATGTGCGTGCCATCTGCCTGGTGTCTGAAAGGGGAAAGGTTCTGCGAGGGTGATGGACAGGGCCTTTCCTTTCGGGTGTTCCCCAAGGACAGAGACTGAACATTGTAGGCTTGTGTATTGTTTCTAACTTTTTCGGTTGGGTTGGGTTGGGGTTTTTTGTATTTTTGTAGTTTTTCACATTCTAAAAAGCAGTTCTCTGTATGGAGGGTACATAATAGAACATATGAAGAACCCATAAATGCTGTAGAGCTGGTTGGTAGGTGAGTGTGATCCCAGCACAGCCCACTAAGGCCCAGCCAGCAAAGAGGAGGAGGCAGCAGGCTCTGGCCCATGATGGTCTGGGGTGCACTGGGTGGACTGGATGGAAAGGGACAGAACACTGTCACTGGGCTGAGCTCCCAGGCAGGAAGAATCCACTGACAGGGACACACTTCACATCTTGCTTAGGCTCCTGCTGAGACACCACCTCTAACAGTGTGAGGCTGGCACACACAGCCAAAGCATAAGGCTCTCAAAATGTAAATAACTAAGGCCAGTTTTCTCCTGGGAGTAGTAAATCTGTTTTCGTCATAGCTTAATTCTTCTAATTCCCCTGAGATTTTCCTGCTGGACACTGTGTCTTCAGAATAAAACACAAGCAGCTCTGAGCCATGGGACGTCATCAGACCTACTGACTGGCAGCACTGGCCCAATGTGCTTGGTGGTAACCTCTGTGCAAGGCTGGAATAATGTAGTGTTTTCTAGTTTCCCTGCCAAGTGGCTGAGCTCTTTGACAAAGAGTTCACTTATGTCAGCTGTCCTTTCCAGTTCCAGTCAATTGGTTTGTAAGCAGAGCATGAGCATTTCTGGCTGACTTGTTTGGACATACAGACTGACCATCATCCCTGCACAGTCCAGAAAACTTTTGGAGAGAGGGTTTTGGCAGAAGGCAAGATGGGATCTCACAAACTTCCCCTCAGCATGTAAATTTAATGCCAGAACGTGACCTGTAGCATGGTTATAAAATAATATCAGTAATGGTGATAAGTATCTGCTCATACCTCACCTGCTCTCACCTCCCCAGTGAAACTGCTAGGCAAACATTTCAGTTCATTTATGTTTCGTACTATGCTTACATGTATTATGACCTTTTATTACAAATATTTATACAATACATTTAAATATTTTGGCTTATTTGTGGTGGGGTTTTTGTGAATTACAATGCTGTGCTCTCGGTCAGCCCAGATGGTTCTCCAGATATCATGGCAGTACATGTCTTATAGCTGAACCCTTATGAGTAAATTCTTGGCTAAGTCACCTTCAGTGGAGCTGTTCTGCCCACCCAGCTGAGGAGCTGGTCTTCAAAATGGAATAGAAGACAAGGGCTGGGAGGTGAGATTGACTTAGTTTATCTTGCAGCAAGATTTCTTTACTTTTGCAAAGACTTTGTCAGATTGCTGTCTCGCTTTTAAATCCGATTCATGCTCTGAAATACAACACGGTGAAACTGAAAGAGCTTGTGGCTCTTGTTTGCACAGAGGTGACTTTGACCCAGTATGAAAAAGGAGTTGTGAGTCAAGAGCTGATGTTTAACATACAGCAAGGAAATTTGCCTGTGAGATTACGTGACCTCTTACAGAGCCCTGTTTGTGCAAAAGGGCTGAAGTGATCATAGATCAACGCTGCCTACTGGTTTAGGGTCAATGTTTTGCATTATTTGGTTGTCTATGTGGCATCAGTCAGTTGGCCACAGCTCCCTGGCCACTCCCTCCTCCCCCAGCACTTTCATAGAAAAAAAGATTTATCTCACAAAGCTACTCTAGGGACCAAAGCTTTCAAAAAAAGGCATTACTCTGTGACCTGTTTTCTTGGTAAATGAGTGGTGATTACTAAGAAAGCACACACAGTTCTGAAAAGAGAATTTATTTTCTGTTTTCATATATGTCTATGTAAGCATTGCTATTTATCGCTTGTATGGACAGGTATTGCCCTTAGTTTAGGGACAGAACCTAAAGTTTGAATCCAAGCCCTGTTGTATCTGCAATGTTGGGTAGTGTGGCTTGTAGGCTTGGGGTGAGTTCAGTCACAGCAGGGACTGACTTCGTAGACAGAGGGATACCAACTGTTTTGGGGCAACTGGGTCTGGGAACACCAAGCCAAGCTTCAGCACAGCTACCAAGGGCAGCCTGGATACAGCACAACCCAGTCCCACACACGGGTCAGGGGCCTAAGTACTAATGGAATGAAAATAGAGGGTTCCTATTCTGGGGCAACAAGTGGGTGTTTCAAAAGTGCCCACAACTTGACCCAGATATTTAGTATTTCTCAGGCTTTAGGATAGTCTCCCATATGGTCTAGGAGTTCCAATACCTGGTTTTCATGCAGGTGGGCCAGGCTGAACTCCTGGTTTGGGAAGGTTTTGATTTTATCCCTGGAAGTGTTCAAAGCCAGGTTGCATGAGGCTCTGAGCAAGCTGGTCTAGTGGAAGGTGTCCTGCCCATGTCAGGGCTTTGGAATGAAATGAGCTTAAAGTCCCTTCCAGCCCAAACCATTCTGTGATTTCATGATTCTATTTAGCTGCTACTGCTCTCAGTGGGAAATGACACCTCAAGGAAACTTGCTAATCTGGCCTATCAATGGGATCAATGAATCACCCACCTCATTTTTAGAATGGAAATAATCTGTACTAATTCCCCCCTAACACCTAACCTTTCTGCCACTGAAATAAATCAATGCTGAGTAACCCATTGAATTATATAGTGTGGAATCAAACCAGTAAACTGGATAACTCTTCCATCAGAAAATGCTATGTGGCCTGAAGTGAAAACAACAATGAATACTACATTGATGTTTCAGGCCCCAGATGATTTTCAGTGTGTGTTTTGGGCATGGGTATCCATATGTGGAAGAGTGCTATATTGTGTTTTCCTGCATCTGTCTCTGTGTGGCACTGGTGCACTTTGAGAAATTCTTGATGATGAACCAAAGATGTGGCATTTTGATGGATTCAACTGCTGTGCAGACATTTATATGTTACTGTCATTCCATTTTGCTCAGTGCATTCCAAAAACTTTGCAAAAATGCTGAATAGTCCTGACACACTGTTTATGCAGCATGCACATTCATATTTCTAGTATGCACAGCCAAAGCAATTATAGGCTTTTGCTACTGGTGTTTTATTGACTGCATTATGTAAAAGCCTTTCTTACAAATTGTTTCATGACTTCTGCAGTTTTCCAGAAGAAAATTCTAAATCCAGAAAGCTGAGGAGTAACAACAGCATCTCCCATCAAAGCCATGCATGTATAAGGCAGTCTATATTCTCCTCTCTTCCATGAGTCAAAGACAAATGTGTTTTTTCAACATTTTTAGAATATGCAGAAAATCTAGCCTGTCTGCCACACCAAAATCTTTCTATATTTTTACATATATTTTTTATTCCTAAGTATTTAGGCAGGAAGGGGCATCCAGAGTGATGATTCAGAGAATAAGTTGAGGTCTGCTGTTTTTCTGCTTTCTGATGCTCAATTTTTTTTTTTTCTTTAGTAGACAGTTTATTATACTGTCAGGATCCATCTCTTTCATTTTGATTTAGACCTTTAGCCAGTTTTTCTGGAAAGTAATGCACTCCCAGTGCAAATAAGCTGGAGATGGGGAGGTGTGACCTATTTGCCTGGCCTTGAGCAAAGAGGGGTAATTTTAAAACTTGCTCGTAGGAAAGATGGGCTCTCACCATTACCTGTATGACCTAAAATGACTCATTCAAAAGATAAGCAAGGCTATTTAGGTCTTGATTTGGAAAATGGTTGTCACCACCACACCCTCTACTTTCCTAACTTTTTACATGGATGTAGAAATACTTCTGAACATTTCCTTTAGCATATGATGCTAAAGCAGGTGATGTATATGAAAAACTCTCTTTTGTGGGAACTGTGAAAACTGGTCTTACTGCAATAGTTCTTTTTTTTTCTTTCTTAACTACCTTTTGGGGTCAGACATTTGGCTTACTGTTAGTGTCCCATAAGTCATCTACCATGTAGGAGAAAATCTGTGCATTTTACCTATATGCAGTATTTTAGATAGATCTTGTGTATAAATTGTAGTGGACTAGGACAAAGAAAGACTCATCAGACAGGAAGTAATTCAGTCAATGGCCTGTGTATGTTAGCTTAAAGCTCATAATTTTCTTTCTGCTGCTGAAGAGTCAATAACAAGTGGCTGAAATGCTTCATATTCATTAGACTGACCATTTTCAGAGGGAACAGTGTGTGCTCTTTATGCCCTACCTACTGGCAGAGCAGGGAAGCAAAACAGAAAATGTCTTTTGACACCATCCATTAGCTTGGACAAGTCACTTTTTCAGCCCTTTGTCTGCATTTCCCTTCATATGTCTTTGTGCTCTGTAAATTCTTTTGGGTACTCAGTGCAGGTGGAAAAACAAGAAAAGCCCTCTGGAGAGCCATGGGAAGAGATCATTCCCTCTCTGACTTAAATCTCAGCTGAATCTGCTGGATCCTATTGCAATAGTCTCTAACAAAAGTCCTGGTTATGGTGAAATTACAGTGCCTGGAGTGTGTTCCCAGGCTTCTCCCGGGCTTGGCCAGGAAGCTGCCATGGTGGCTAAAGATTTAGAAGTTCCATAACCATCTTATGCAAGATCAAGGATTTGGCTTCTGGTAGTGTGGCGGATCCCTCTGCTAATTAAAAGCACATGTCCACATAAGAAATGCAGCTCTTCAAATGGGAACTTCATGTAATTATGAAAGCAGTAGGAGATAAGAATAATTGTTTTCAGTTCCAGATGTCCTGTCTTCTTCTGCACTGCAGGAGGATAAAGTGAAAGTCGAGTAGGGCAATAACAAAGTTCACATGCACAGCAGGATAACTGATGTTGACCAAAGTACTGGTAGGATCTAATGGAGTTCAAAGAAAATTCCTTTCCATATTCCTAGTCACCAAAGAGGTTTCTCACAGTCGTTATAAGCACATCCCTTTCATGAGCCTGATTACCCCGGGAGTGGGTGGTTTGCATAGCTATCAACCAACAGGGCTGAACTCCTTGTGCTGTGAACTGTGTTAATGAGAGGGGAGCCACAGCATTTCTCATGAAATGATTTGGTTCTCTGGTTTAACTGGCTTTGGACTCCTTTTGGACTCCATTCCTCATCACAAAACACATACGCTGCATGACATGGTAAGGATAATTTACAGCATATTAAACATGTTGAAAGAGTGCTTTCTGAAAGTTTCAGTAACTGCAATAAACTGGCATGTTGTGTCCGTGTGTGGGCTTAGGGGTGAAATAAAGGAAAATTCAGTGGAGGGTTAGGGAAAAGGCAAGAAAAACTAACTGAATAGGAAGCCCACAATGGTTTTACTTTGCCAGATTAATGAGTCACTGTTTGCTGTGCTGTTAAGGCCCAGGAGACTGTTAGAAACTCAAAGGAAGCCATGAAGTATTGCAAGTGTGTTTGAGTCGGCAGAGCAACAGCATTGCTCAATTCAGGAGTACAACTCTGCTCTCTCAGTAGGCTGCGTGGGTTCCAGAATCACACAGGCTTCTCGCTTATCATCCCAGCACTGGGGCTGCACCTCCCTCTACGCAGCTGTGCTAAGGCCCCAGGGAGGAGATTTTGTCATTTAGGGCAGATCCTAAAGGGGAACTATGCATCATTGCAGCATGGCAGTCCAAAGCTGTGAACCTGTAACCCCTCACTGCAGCTGTTGCTCAGCCCTGAAGTTTCCTCAGCTGTTTGCACTGCGTTTCTACAGGTGCCAAACGTGCTGCTTCGGGTATGTCTGGTCCTTCTTTCCTTACATCCTTGGAGAGCCGTGCTCAGAGCACAGCAGGACCTTAAAAGGCAGAGGTAGGCAGTCATCCCTTTTTTAAAAAGCCAGAGGAAGTTGGATGTGACCCGTCACTGCCTGAGTGCTACAAACTCACCCTTCTAGGGGAGAACCTGATCTCCCAGCACTAAGGAGACCTCATTTCCATCACTTTTCATTGCACCTTTTATGCTGCACAACAAGGAGTTACAACTGCATGGGGTTTGCATGGGGAGAGTGTGACTTTCTAGCCTGTTGTGAGGGCATCTGTTTATACAGAGACATGAATTGTGAGCCCAGCTTCAGTGCTTGTTTACTTCAGATTGGGTCACCAAAAAATCAGTATTGGGAGTTATTTTATGTAATACTTTCAATGTTTTATGCAATACATTCAGTAATAAAGTTGGCATAGAAAAGTAAGAATGTACTAGTGGAAGTGTGGATGGTGTAAGCACAGGAGGGAGGTTCTCTGTCAACACAGGAGGACCAAACACTACACTGGAAGGACTAGAGAGGAATTGATGTAATAAGAATGGGGTGAAATTTAGGTCATGCACACATGTGCTAACAGCAAGAATTTCTGATATAAAGTGAAAAATGAAACTGATACTGGAGAAAAATCCAGACATCCTGAAAAATAGAGGAAAATTATGAAATATTAGTATATCTGGTAGGGCAGGAAAATACTTGCACTTCCATACAGAACATTCATAAGGCCACATCTGAAAAAATGATTGAAAATAAGCCTGAGATAGTCTCATTTCTCCCTCTTAGGACAGTATTGGCTTAATTGCCAAAAGAAAGAACATCTACTTCAGCCAAAGGCTTACTTGTCCATGTAAAACTGGCTATGAATCCATGGAGCTAGAAACAAGACAGAGGTTCCTAGATACCAACAGAACAAGGCTTGTAGCCTTTCAACAGGAGGAGCAGAAAACCCAGTGGGTTTGAGGTAGAACTGGGCAAGTTTAATACAGATATTACTGACACTGATGCCTGTGTTAGGAAGGACTGAACTTAATGGCCAAGGAGGTCCCGCTTAATGAAGTTCCCCTCAGATCCAGTTTGCTTCTCATTTCTGCTCAAATGCTGATGTATTTGAATGGAGCACCAGCAAATGGGGAAAAAAATGCCAGCTTCTTGTATAAAGCTGGGGAGCTTTCCCAGAACCTCCTGATTATTTTGTCTGGAGCAGATGAAGCCTTGGCAGGATCTCCATCACTGGGCAGTTCATAACAATACACAGGGTGAAATCCTGGCCCCTGTGAAGTTGATGGAAATTTTGCTATTAATTTCTGTGAGGCCAGGATTTTGCCCTGGAAAGGGAGTCAAAAGTACATGCATGCTTTCAGAGACAGAGTGGCTGATTAAATACATCTGGAGCACTGCTCTTTTATCAATCATTGATAAAATAGTGCCTTTTAAATATAAACTTCGGATAAGCTGAACCACAAAATTCAAACATATCCTTTTACAAGACTTAAAAGCATAATTTGTCTGCTTTTTATCTGCAATAACAGAAATCATGGTAAAAAAAATAACACACCCCCATATACATCCACTGCAAGTATTTGACGTGCCACAGAAAACGAGCGATTAAAGCTTTGAAAAGCCAGTTAAAATATTTCTAAGTGATACACAAAACTTTATCCTCTAAGAACGTCACCCCAAACTCTGCTCCTTCTCATTCAATTCCCGGGCAGTTGAACGAGGAGTTCTTGTGGAACTGGGCACGGGCTGTGCTCTCAGGTGCCCCGGCGTGCTCGGGACGGGCAGTGCGCTCCCCCCGCAGCGCTCCAGCGGGGATGCAGCCGCACACCCCGCGTGGTCATGGGCGTGCGGGAGGGCAGAGGGGGCCGGGGGACACCGGGGGGCACCGGGGGACGCTGTCCCACGGCCCGTGTGTGTGTGACCTGCCGCGATGAGCACCCTCCCCGCGGCGCCGAGCAGGACCCGGGCGCGTCCCCGCGGTGCGCATCCCTGAGACGGGCGTGAGAGCCGAGCAGGGCGGAGGGAGGAAGGCCGGCTCCGTGCCCTGCCCAGCCCCGGACAGCCCCGGACAGCCTTCCCCAGCCTTCCCCAGCCTTCCGCGGCCCCCCCGCGCACGGAGGGACCGTCCCCGCTGCCGCCCCGCCCGCGGCTGAGTTTGCTCCGGTCCCTTAATTGTTTCGCTCCCACCGAGAACTTTGTGTACAGTCCCTTGTGCAGCGAGCCGCATCCCCTCTTAGGCTGGCTGCGGGCTGCTGGCCGCCGCAGTCCCGCCCGGCGGCCGGGAGGTAAGGCACGGCTCGGCTTGGCCAGGCTCAGCTTGGCAAGGCATGGCATGGCAAGGCATGGCATGGCATGGCATGGCATGGCATGGCATGCTCGGCACGCTGTGGCACACCAGCCTGTACTATGGCATGGACTGGCACGGCTCAGCTCGGCTCGCAGCCGCTGGACCCGCACGCCCGGGGCTCCCGGCGCCCGACTCCCGATTCCCGACTCCCGGTTCTCTGTTCCCCGCTCCTGGTTCCCGGTTCTCTGTTCCCGGTTCCCTGTTCCCGACTCCCGGTTCCCTGTTCCCGACTCCCGACTCCCGGTTCTCTGTTCCCGACTCCCGGTTCCCTGCTCTCTGTTCCCTGTTCTCTGTTCCCGACTCCCGGTTCCCTGTTCCCGACTCCCGGTTCCCTGTTCCCGACTCCCGACTCCCCAGTTCCCTGTTCCCGACTCCCGGTTCCCTGCTCTCTGTTCCCTGTTCCCGGTTCCCTGTTCCCGACTCCCGGTTCCCTGTTCCCTGTTCCCTGTTCCCGGTTCCCTGTTCCCAGCTCCCCACGCCTGGGGCAGCTCCCGGGGCTGCTCGTGCTCGGCGGGACTCGCTGCGCTCCCTGCGCTGTGCCCAAAGGCTCTCCTCTCCTCTCCCCCCGTGTTTTGAGGCAGGCTCGGGGTCTCCGCTCCCCCGGCTGCAGCTCGGGGGCGGCCGGTGCCGCTCTCGGTCCCCCATGGGGTTGCAGAAGGATTTCCCCGCCTGTTCCCGTCCCTGCTCTCTTGCAGAGGTGCTGGGGGACAGGCGCGACACGCTGGGTTTGCCCCAGGTGTGTGTGCTGTGTGTTAGAGGAGCCTTTGAAAGTGTTGCGGTTGGCAGATAACAAAGTCTCTTTGCGGAGGGGTTTGGTTGGCTCCCATCCTACCCTTCAGCTATGTCGGAAAGACGAAAAAGGTGTGAGAGCTTAAATCTGGGCTTTATATTAACTGAAGACTTGGTGAGAGGAATTTACTGCGTCCTGAGGCTCAGGCAGCTGGTGTGGAGGTAGTGTGTGCTTCTCCTGCCCCTGTAGCTAAGGGGCAGGTCCTCGAGACGTGTAAATACAAATTCTAGTTGTGTTTGTCCAGGAATGTTCACCTGGGGAGGAGCTGAGGGACTGTGTTCAGGATTACTACAGCCTGTTGAATTCTGAATGAACTCTGACTCTTCTCTCGGTACAGAAGGACTCCTTAGGCTGTTTTCCATAGTCACTTTAATGCATAACCAAGTGTGAAGTGTAAGCATTGTAATTTACTGGAATTTTACATAAGCAAAAAGGGTGTCCGAAGTATTCTGTAAGAGAGAATCAGCTCCAGAGCCAGAAGGCAGAAAATTCAAATCTGACCCCCTGGTTCTGAGTAAAATGCAAAAAAGGGGAAAGGATTGTAGTGGCTGAGTCTCTTTGCCGTTGCATAAAGATATTCTGTCTGTGGAAAGACTCCTGAGAGAGCACCACATTGAAATGATTCTGAGTTAAAATATTGGAAGCTTCATGTGTAGATTTCATGTGTTTCTGATTCTGAGCTTTGTGATGAGGGAGGGAAGGAGAAGGGAAGGAATCTTGTCTCTAAGTAAAGTTGCTCTGCCAGGATTTTTCATAAAGATATCAATTTTTAAAAATTACCTTAACTGTGTGTAATCAAGGATAAATACAAATAAATAACTGACAGAGCAATTAATCTTTTCAAAGCAAGATGCTGGCAGAGTGGCTTAGGGGGCACAATTGCTCTAGGAAGAGCTTTTCAAACAAATGTAACCTTTCTGTAATCTGAGTGGAAGTCGACTGCAAGCACATTTCAGAGATCTGTGCTTGTTTTAATGTAATCTAGATTTTTTATCTAAAGTGGTTTTTTTCCCTGCATTTCCCTCCAAACATTTCAAAAAATTCAATTAATTGCTAGGTACTGTGTATAAGAATATAGTCAAGGAGACAAGCAAGGAGACTTCCTTATTATTAGCTAAGTTCAATAATCAGCTAAATATACTTTAGCTATGTCACAGGCTTATTCCAAGGATCCCCTGAGAACAGCAGCAATTTGTGCCTGTAAATGTTTGTGTTTGTGAAATGTTAGTATGGTCTAAATAACTTAAAAGAGAAAAACCCTTAAAGTTTATAATTATACAAACTTATTCTCTTGAATTTACTCTCATTGTCACTTAGGACTCCTGTTTGAGGGTCGAAATGATCTTCCATAATCATGTACATATAGAAAGGGAATGTCAAATAAGATTAGCAACATAAATCTCTGCTGCTTCGTCAGTTTTGCCCAGCTGCCTGGTGATTTCACAGCTGTTTCTGCAGTCGATAACAATTTCCATCGCTCTGCTCTCTGCAGTCCTCACACTGCCCTGCTGCAGATTCTGCCTGGTCCCTCTTTGAGTTAGGAATCTTGTTTTAAAAAATTCAATCATAACAGAAATGAAAAACAATAAATATAATGGACTTACGCATATTACAGTGAGTTCTTGGACTCTCTTAGTTTGCCTTTCTTTTCTGAGAAGAGTTTTTGGGATTATATTACTTAGGGTTTTTATAGTAGGGTAGTTTCAAAAGGGTTTTTTTTGGTGTTGTCATGGTCAGTTTATGGCAAGAAAAACCAAGGCACAGGGAGATGGAGTGATTTGCTGAAAGAAACTGGACACATAGAAAAGACAAAACCCCAGGTATTCTGAGTTGTTATTCACATAGGTGAAGTGAGTAATAGAAATGAAGTTAAATGAGATTTTTATCTACAGAAGTTCATGTGCATTATCTTTTCCTGCCTAGCTCTTTCTGGGAGACTGGCCTGGGTTATGATATTCATTATCAAGACGTCACATCATCAAAGGAAAATGTTACATAGGGCCAGAAATGGGTGGCTGCTGCCAAGAGAAGGGGAGAGCCAGAGGGAGAACATCTCCTGCTTCCCTTAGGTTAGGAGCAGGAGTCAGCATACAGCTGGAGCTTTTCCACACAGGAGTTTTATTCTTAAAAGCTGATAAATATCCAAAAACTTTTCTTTCAGGAAACTTCCATGCTAAAATATTATCACCTCCAGTTCACCCTTCAGCAACATCTGACACTTCAAAGCCTGGAGCACTTCTTTCTGCTGCATGACTCTGCCTTGAACTGACATACAAGACAGCTTCAGCAGTGTTCCTCTGCTTTTGAGACAAGGATTTGTTCCCATGGATTTCTCATGGACCTGGTAGGTGTGCATGCTGATGGATTTCATGCCTTTTTGGTAAAGCTCAACTTCCAGTTCTGAGTGGCTATAAATCTCCTATCCCTGTTATCCAGTGTTAGCCACAGGTTGCCACAGAAGCACATTCCTCCTTCAACTCAAAGCAGCTCCTTAAGATAGTACTCCTAGTATGATTAGTGAGAGGATGCTGGTGTTGCTGGGTATCTTTGCCTAAATTTCTTACCCTGAAACTTGAACCAAATCACCTGTTGGCATAAGTCAGAAGTGACTTTGCTGGCAATGAGGATCCAGTGCCCTTTTTTCTAGGGCTGAATACCTTTACTCACACTTCAAATAGGTTCTGTTGTTTATTTAACTTAATGGGATTTCAATAGAGCTATGTTTATTTGTTTTATGTGAATGCCTGTGTGCTTGTATCCTATTTCAGGCAAGAACTGTGCTCCTCAGAAGTCAACAGGTATTTTAACGTTGACTTAATTTTGGTAGTTTAGAAGATTTTTTTCCCCCCTCATTCCTGTTAGTTTTAACTGTATAAACTACCAAGTGTAAGTCTCACTGCCGCATACATTATTATTGAAAGTTAAGAATTTGGGCTCGCATCCATGTGGGAACAGAGCAGTGTCACTCTAGAGCAAACCCATGGCTTTCTGGCTCTTCCTCTCTGATATAAAAGGCACTTAATCATGTGTTATGATTCAAAGAACAAAGCAACAGAACCTAGGAGAAATTAGGATATCTAAGGTGTCAGCACAGATGTATTTGCTTTTCTGATAAGCACTGAACAAGTCCTCTTCCTGCCCTTGGAGGTACCAAGCACTCTCACAGAAACACACAGAATCACGGAATGGTTGTGGTTGTGGGGACCCCTGGAACTCATCTGCTCCACCCCTCTCCTGCTCAAGCAGGGTTGCCTTGAGAAGGCTGCTCAGGACTGTCCAGGTGGGTTTGAAATATCTCCAAGGATGGAGACTCCGAAACCTCTGTGAGCCACCTGCTGAGCCAGCACCCCCACTTGAGAAAGTGTTTCCTGATGTTAAGGCAGGGTGTTCCAGTGTGTGCTTGGTTGTGCCAAGTGTGCCCAGCGTTTTCTTGCTGTGTACAGCAGATACAACGTGGAGCTGAGCACCCTTCCCCAGAGCAGTAGAACAAAAACTCTGGCAAACCAGATCTGGGCTTTCTTCTCTCATGAGGGTTCAAGAAGACTCAAATGGAAACTCTCTGGATAGAAACAGCGTAGAGCCTGTTTGTGCCTGTGTTTAAAAATAGTGAAATCCTCTTGCTTGCAAAACCCATGGTCAGTTATAGGAGGTGCTGAGATATAAAACCAAGGGCTCTCCACAATGAACAAATATATCTTAGCAACAAGGGTGGAGTGGTGGGAAAGGAAAAGGAGAATACAAGTATCTGGCAATTAACTTCCTAGTCCCAGATGTGAAGGTGATAAAAGGGATAAAAGCATTACGGCATTGCCAGCGCTCTTCCTTGTTCTCTGGGCTGCATATCATGCTGCTCATGAAAGCAAAAGCTACACAGCCCACACCAGAGAGTGGTAGAGGAGCCATGGGAACTACCTGCAGCTGGAAAACCAGTGGTTCCCCAGTGTCCCAGTCTCTGTTGCACGTGTTGGGGTGCACTGAGCACACAGCCTGGTCTAAAGCAGCACAGCCAGAGTAGCCTTGGCATTGCCCAAGGTCACTGCAGACCCCAGGGTGGCCCCAGTGAGAGAGACAAGGTCTGTGAAGGCAGCCTGTGGCAATGGAGAGCCGTGGGCTCGTCCTGCCCTGGTCAGGTGGACTCTGGTTACACTTTGGGCTCCATAGAGCCAAAAGCTGTTTGTCTCAGACTGCAGATGCAGTGAAACTCTGCATGCTGTGTGTAGGACTGGGAGCGTGTTTACCATATGGAAGCAGGAGGAAAACAACCTACTGTAACTGAGAGGGGTAAATATGACTCTAAATCTCCCTCCCACACAGTTACAGGGATGTGGTTTCATGGGCTTACAAGGGACCCATTGCTTTTGCATAAGCCATTGTAAATGCAAGCTGTCAGTCTGACACTGAAGTTGCTGTAATGGGAGGTTCACCAGCTTTGAACTGAGCTCAGTGCAGGGAACTGTCTGCATCCCCACTGCCCTCTCATCCACACTTTGTCATGGCCATTTGAATTGTTTCCCTAAGTAGCACTTGTGGTGAGAAAGGGCTCACTGTTCATCCTGGTTTTTGCTGGGCTAGTGTTTGTCCATGTTATCGTGATGTGCATTGGAGCAAATCTGTAATGTGAGTGTTTAGGTATGTATATGTAATAAAACAGTGTGAAAAATCATGTGAGCAAACACCAAAACAGTCTGTGGACTTCATCTCTTCATGAGAAGATGTAATGCCATTGAAATCTCAATTACTTAAAAATACTGACCTTAGGATGTAACTTAAGGTAGGATTTGGCTCATAACACTTCAAGATTGTTGTCTGTCTTGCTCTGTGACTCTGTTCTTTCTAGAACTTAGGCACGTGTTGTTGACTGTTGTAAGAGTCGATTCAGATCCTCCACAATCAGTAGTGTCACTACTGATCTTGTGCATAAATCCTTGTGCGTTCCGAGTGTCTGGTTGTTTGTGATCCCACTTGTCACATAGTGGTAGTTGGTAATTATTGGTTGAACTCCTGCTCTTCTCTCCACAGCACAGCACGTGCTCAGCAGAGCCTGCTCTAGCCTAAGAACTGACAAACTCAAGACAACCAAGATGACAAACGAACCGATTAAAGAGATCCTGGGCTCCCCAAAGCATCCTGATTCTGTAACCACGGAGAAGAGCAACAACAATGACTGTGTGATCACCACCATCCCTCTGGTCAGCGAGTGCCAGCTGACAGCAGCAACAGGGGGAGCAGAACTCTCCTGCTACCGCTGCACCGTTCCCTTCGGAGTGGTCATCCTCATAGCTGGCATCGTGGTCACTGCCGTGGCATACAGCTTCAACTCCCATGGATCCATCATCTCCGTGTTTGGATTAGTCCTCCTGTCATCAGGACTCCTTTTGCTGGCTTCCAGCGCAGTGTGCTGGAAGATCAGGCAGCAAAATAAGAAGGCAAAGAGACGGGAGAGCCAGACGGCGCTCGTGGCAAATCAGCGAACCTTGTTTGGGTAAACACAACCAGGAGAAGGCTGGACAGAAGGCAGAACCTTTGTAAGTTGAGTGGGCTATTTATCAGTAGGAGAGATTGCAGGTTTTAATTTAACTGTGGAAATGAACCAAAATGAAAATGGAATGGATTAAGAAATACCCTTTAAAAACTCTGCAAGTGCTCGTAATTTTTTCTTACTGCACACTTGGTAGTGATTCTTTCCAAGACGGAGGAAAAACCACTTTTCCTTTACAGAAAACCCTCATCATAACTGCAACCATCCTAACTGCGTTCTCCAACATGCTGATCGTGTTGGAAAGGGAACTGGTGGGAACTAAGAAAATAATTTGAACTGACTTGAAATGCCAGAGGTCTCCTTAAACAAACACTGTGACATTTGACCAAGGGAGAAGTCATAGCATTTGAAGTGACTACAAGCTTATGGCCAGAGTATCTGGGACTTAAACTGTAGCTCAGAAAAAAAAAGGCAGTAAGAACACACTGCAGTTTGCTCAATAAGCTGATTCTTATATTTTATGTAACTTTCCCTTCATAATATCTGTGGTACTTTCTCCCCTTTTTTAAACCAACTAATATTAATTTTGTTTTACTATTGAATAGAAATAGGTAGAAATGTGTAATTCTATTGCCTAACCTAAATAACGAGGTATGATTATAGCTTAAAACATGAGACTTTTTTGTAAATTAAAGTGGTCAGGTTTAGCACTTTTGATTATTTTGCTATAAAATTAAAAAGTAAATGTCATTAAAATAATATTCAGTGCTGCTAGACCTTTAGAAAACCTTTCTTTATTGCTATGAGGATAGCTTGTATCTTCAACGCTGACTGGTTTATGATTCTATTTTTGTAGAACAACCCCTGTGACAATAACTGTGAACACATGTACTGCTGATCTCTTCCAAAAATCTCTGTAGCCTGGGGACTTGGTTTGATAGCCCATCCCTCTGCAGCTTGATTACCAGCTTGGTTAATGAAAAGTCATAGCAGTCAGTTCTGCAGACACTGGCACAGTGAGTTTGAAACATAACTATTAATAATGACTTGTGGAAGCAAAGCCATGTGTGTGGTGTTTGCTGGCTGAGCTTTGGGATTATGAATTTTTATGAAAAGCAGATGCCATGTGTCCCTGTGTGTGTCTGAGATGCTGATGCTGTAACTCCTGTTTCTAGAGGTCTTCCAGCTCTTCTCAGTTAATGAAGTATTGAGGGGCTGGCCCCAAATTGAAGGAAACCAGAACATGATTTCTTTGTCTATACCTTGAGGGACAAGTGGTGCTGAGCTGAGTCACAGATTTCCACCCCAGTGTGTATGAGGGTGTCAGAAGACACAGGGGCTGCACGGATTCCTCTTCCCATGTATTTTCTCCAGGCTCCAAAGGGCTGGATGTGATTTTTGCTTTCCACTGCCACAGTGAGCAAGGCCTGTGCTAATGTGCCTCCTGTGGTAGCCACGAGGGCTGTGGTGATGCCCCTTCAGAGCACACCTGCCGAACAGGTGCTGCAGGGGGTACCTCCTGCAGGTCATCCTGGATCCATCCACACCTCCTGCTGAAATCACCCAGGCATCCTGGCTTAGGTGCCGCCATTTCCTCTGCCCTCCATGCTTTAAGCTTGTTACATCCATAACTTATCCCCGGATTTGCAAAGTGCACTCCGTGTTTTAAATAGAGCGAGCCTATATGTAGGGGAGGGGATGTTTGGGGTCAGTATTTGCGTTGCCACACTCCGTGGTTACCAGACGCTATAATAAAATCACTTGCATCAGAGGAAAGCTGACAACACATTTTAGTACTTCCATAGCCCTAACTTAATCACGGCAGGAAGCTTTCCTGCTGCTAGGAGAACATGTTGCGTCACCAGAACATCTGACACCGGTGTCTAGTGTCAATCACTTTGCTTAAGGTCATTAAAAATATTAGGGTGTCCCCTTACGATGTACAGGTTTTGCATGAGTGACAATTCATGGGAAATGCATAGCATGATAAATAATGGAACAGGTGGACTAAAGTGGTGTCTTTCCTGTTTAAAATGAGAAAAGTGATTGACATTAGCAAAGCTGGATAAGCTAAATAGGGCTGTTTATTTTTTCCCCCCACCCCTGGGAACACAATAGTTTTTTTGATTTCTTTGCCCCCCTCCCCATTTCTTTTTGCCTTGGTGGAATTTTGGGGGCTGCCAAGGAGAGAATTGCAGGGGCTGTGGAGATGCAGTGATTTCCTCTACATGTGTGGCAGCTCAGCCCCAGAGCAGGAGCAGCCCACTGCTCTCTCAGGTCTTTCCCATACGTGGGTCCTCCCTTCTCCATTACTGTGACACAGCTGAGCTTGCTGTGGAAGGAAGGCAGAGGTATAAGGTGAGGCTCAGCTCCAAGTCAAAAGAGAAGGCCAAACTCAGTGGAACAGAGACAACGGGGTTTGGGGAACAGTTTTTTGTAAGTAAGAGTGGGTAAGAGTCACTCTGCTACTACCAAAGAAGTTTTCCCTTACCTGTGCTCTCTTTTATATTTGCAGTGCATATACAAAGACCCAGCAGAGTTCCTGCACCACCCCTGCCTTGCTAATTGTGGGGCACCCAGGCATTAAGCAGCACGTGAGCAGTGACAGGCAGCATTACATGACCCTAGACATGGTCCCCTGGCACAGCAAAGCTTCAGGTACAGCGTGGTGTCCCATAACACCATCTAACTGACAGACTGGGAGGCGTCCAGGTGACAGGAGGTTGCCAGAGCACACACTGCTGGGCTCAGGAGCATTGGCTGTACCCCAGAGAGATGAGGTACATGCACAAGCATCTTCCTATCAGGCAGTGAGGGAAAGGAACTCGGTCTTGTTTGCCCCTTATTCAGAGAAGCAAAACAGTAGCTTTACTGAGGAGAATCCCAGCGCCTGTTCCTGGTGTCCTGCACGAGCAAGGGGTTGTGAACAGTTTAGCCAGAGACCTCATGCTGTTGAGGATGTTTTCAGATGTTTCATCTCTTAAATGGTCACGTGGCCTTAGAAACTGGCACAGACTCCTCCACCATGATTTGGGTGCACTGATTTTGGGACAACCTGAAGCAGTAGTAGCATCTTTTCTGGATGACCACTGATGACATCCAACACAAGCCTCACAAAGTCTTGGAAATCTACATATCTCAGACATTTCCATTGTTATCCTCTTTCCCTGTGCCCCTTGTCCTGGTTCCAATGTCGAAACAACACATCTTTTTTAGCCCTTAAAGCCCAGCCATTCTGGGAGGTGCTGTGTGAGCACAGTGTGCAGTCTTAGCATCTTCATTTTCCCAGAAACCGGTGACATTGTCAGATTTGAGAAGGTTTTTTTTAGGACCACATTTACAATGCTTTTACAAGGGTCAGCGCCCTCAGACTGGGTACAGCCAGCAAAATTCCTGCTTCAGATTTTGAACCCCGTGACCTAACCTGGATTGATTTGGGGTGTCATGCCCGGATGCTGGGTGTTGCAGCCATTGGGAACTCCACAATTGCTGTTCAGTGTTTCTCACGGCAGTCTGAGGGGCAGAAGGATGCAGCCCTGTGGAGATCCCACTGACTTTCCACTTCAGAGACACCTTCCCTTCTGTGTGAGAAAGCCTTTGAATGCGACAAATGGTGTTTGGGTTCTGGGAGAGGCTGGGTGGGAGCTGATGCAAATTTTATTGTCACAATTGCTTGTCTCTCCCTTCCTGAAAGCCCTGGCAGGACTGCACAAGCAAAATTGCCCTCACAAGGATAGAAAATTATCTAATAGAGGAATTGCGCTCGTGCACCGGTGGCAAACATTACAGTGATCTTAAATAATAATTTCAAAACCCAAGCACAGGAAATTGTGTCTGTAACTACACCCTGTATTGCTATTGTACACAAAGACAGTTATAGCCTGGGACAGTATTTTAAAATAATAATCACTTTGGTATGACAATGCTTAGATTTTGTTCAAGTCAAACCGCCCAACTTATGATTCCCCAGTCATTTCACGTGTCATGTTTTGTACGTGACTGTGGCTCTGATATTGTAATTTGCCAGATTTAACAGAAAAAGAAAAAAAAAAAAGAGATAAAGGTTAATTTCATGGACTTGTGTCAAGAATTAAGTTTCTCTGCCTGGGACACTTGGGAGAGCTCCTGTTACGAGACATTGAATGTACAGTATTACTGCAGCTCTACAGAACAGGAACCAGGCTCAGAGTGAGGAACGAAGAGAGGCCTGAGAGTCTCAGCAGGATCCGGAAGGGTCAGGCCAGGAACAAGCCCTCTGGAATATCCCATATTCTTGACTCAGCTTTGCTTATCTAGAGTCTGATCCAGGGTTGCCACTCCTTTAATATCTCAGATGGAAGTTTTTGCATATTATTAGCAGGTTTCACCTAATCTGTTTTTACAATGGACTCCAAAATAAGAAGAGCAGATCTATATCAGCAGCCATCATTTTGCCTTTGTATTTCCAGTACCTCTGATGCCTTCAGCTTGTAGGACATTTTAGCTATATTAGTATAAATATTTGCTGATTATGAAGGGCTCTGATTTATAGAAGTAAATTACATATCAAGAATTGCACTATATGATGTGAAATCTAGAAATCCTGGCAGAAATCTGTGTGTAGACTAAATCTTACAGGCTAAACCATATGGGAGAACAATAGTCTTAAACTGCAGAATCAACTTGAATTTTTGGCTTTTATTCAGGTTGTTGATGTCACTATTAACATGACACAGGACCTAATCCTTCCTCTTGTGAGCAGCCAGTTGGAATCCTATTGTCCTGATTCTGTGCATCCTAAAATTTGCATTTGTGGCAAATGGCATTTTTGAAAAACATATTTTAGGATTGATTGCTTTTCTTCTTAAGTCTTCGTCTGTGCTTTCCAGACTAAGAGAAAAAGAGTATTAAACTTTAAAAACAGAGACAAAAAGAGGAAAACAAGTGAAGCTCACACAGCTGCAGATGTCAGACTCTGCATGAAGTCATGGAGGGATAGTAAAGTTTACATAAGTAAACATAAGAGACTTTAAAAAATACTTTAATCTTGTTTCTGATACATCCTTGGCTGTATCCTCAGTTTCATTCTTACAATGTGCCTGCAGTCCCTGGGTTAACATCAGTCTTAGGTCTCATGTCACATTTATTTTCTGTTTCGCAGGAGCCATTTAGCTCAGCAAAAGGCAGAAGCTCTTGCCATCTTTTCCAGTCTGACTGAACTCAAATGACCATTTGGGATTTGCAGAGGCAAACCCCCTGGTTTTGTGAGTTATAAGGCATTCAGCCACAGCCTGCTCTTCAAGAGGCAGGCACTGTGTAGAGGTAAAGATTTCTGCACTGCGGCGAGAGATGTCACTGAATAATCTATGGGGAAAAAAAGGTAAATAACGGCAGAGCAGCCCTTCTCAGCCACGTTCCCTTTCAATCTAAAGGCCCGAGTTTGTGAATAGAGTTAACAGCTTTCCTGGAAAACTGGCCCATGACATTATTTCCTTGTGAACTCCATCCACCTGTCATGTTAGGGCTTGGTGCGACGCCAGCGCTGGCAGGAAATAATAGGCAGCAGGATGCTGGTGTGTGTCGATGGCCCTGACCCTCCCATTCCTGAACATGAATAAGCTCCGAGCTCACAAGGCGTCAGAGCAGAGCGGCTCCCGGGCCCTGGGCAGCGCATGGGTGGGATGCACAGCCGCTAAAATAACATCCAGCCCGCCGGGCTGCAGCACGGAGCTGCATGGGAAGGGATGGTGTCACATTCTTGCTGCCTGCTGCTCTTTGTTCTCATCCACACGGCGCAAGGGCTGCCCAACAGAGGGGAAAAGTACCAAGTATGCAGGTGTGGGAAGGAGCTGAGACTGCCCAGAAGAACGCAAAAGAGTCACTGATCAACTTTCACTGCTTGGAGAAGGAAATGCACTGGTGGAGAACATGAGTTACCAGCCTGAAGTGTTTGCAGATAGCTTTCTCCTGTTGTGCCTGGGAAAGGTAGTTCAGTTCAGTATTTAGCAGGACAAACTCTTGGGAGGTTAGATGGTGACTCAGGGGAGCCCAAATCACCCCTAAGTAAGCCTTGGGCTCAGTTTCTGTCTTGGTTCAAACTGAAATGTGTGTCCTCTGATACTCCTCCAGCCACCCCCTGTCCATCTGGTTAGCTGGCATCCCCAAATACTGCAGAGATATTGGGCAGAATGCAGAGAGGGCAGAAAGACTTTTTATTCCCATTTTTCCCTTTGCCAGACCACGTGACAAAATCTGTTTCGGTTCTCCTATGGCAATTCTTCCTTGAGGTGCTCAGAGTATTAATCTGGAATGTTAATCCTCTTGCTCCTCATCTCAAAGGGGAAGGAGATAGCTGTGTTCTCCTGAAGGACACAACATTATTAAACCCAAAGTGACTAGTCTATTTTATTATATCTTGAAGTCTTCTGTATTGGTAAAAAAAAAAACATAAAGAAAGATCATATATACACACACTCTCTGACTACATGTAGGGGAAAACGGCCTGAGATATATGTATTTCTAATGCTTGCAACATAAAAATGCACTCCCCCAAAGGAAGCTTCTTCCCAGGACTGATGGCTGAGAGCCAGGATAATTGCTGGAAGGGCCAGGCACATCGGGACTGCAGCCCAAATGGGAGCTTATTTGCAGGCCAGGGCTCACCAGCTCCCCACTCCCTTTGCAGGCTGATGGTTAAGAAATGTCTGAGCCCAAGAAGCTCTGATTTCTTGTGGTGAGATGTCTTCTCTGAATCAAGCCATGACCATTTTCCCTCATCTTCCACGTAGTGGAAGAGCTGAAATCCCACTGTACTTCACATCATGTAACTCAAGAGCACCTCAGCGAAGAGAGCCAGGGTCAGATACACAGTCTGTGAACAGGCTTATTTCTGGACTCAGTGGGGTATGTTATGTATGACCATCTGTGTTGCCACTTCTGTTTGCTTTTAGCTAGATAGAAACAAAGAAAATTTCATTCTGTTCCTACCAACTGATGGTGTTTCAAAGACTGACCTCTGCTATCACACAAGCAAAAGGCTTTTCAGCCTTCACTCTGGCTTGTAAAATGAACTTGTAAAGAAACACCCCAATCTCTCAGCCATTTCCCTATAAATATTTTTCTCAAAAAGTTCAAATGGCTGGACCTGGAACAAAAAACTGTTGCCTGATCTGGAGCAAAAGTGGTACAGCAGAAGTTTAATGAAATGCAGGCTTGAAGCATCCCCTTTCCCTTTTTGCCCAAAGGCAAAACTGCTGAAGTCAATAATGTAACTCCTGTGAGAGATCATAAAGATGGTCAAGTTATTGCTCATGTTTCAGCTCTTGCAAAAGATGAGTGACTAAGTGTAACAGGACCAACACCTTCATCTGTCTTCTACAATAAGAACCCTAACAAGCTAGGGAACAAGCTGTTCTTCCCCTGGCAAAACATTTCAGTTCCTCCATCACAGCAGCTGGACATGACAGGCATCTGAGCCTCAGATGCCACCAGCTCCAAGTATTGTGAAAGATGTAAACCTTCAGTGCTGGGCACAGCATTCACATCACTCTCACTGACTTGCTCAAGTTCTGCCCCACATCAGTGGGGTTATCTGAGCATCCACCTCCTCCTCACTGTAGCCTTTGGTTTTTTTGTCTAAATGGTCAATAAAACCCATTTCTGCTTCTGTGGAAGAATTACTGCTCGAGTGCTTTGGAATTCAATGAGCTTGGTTCAGTCAGAGCTGCAGAATTTAAAACTGCCACCAGAACTGGCCATTACTAAACAACAGGACTGCAGAGGAATTGGCAGCCAGACATGCCCCTGCCCAACCAGTCATGTTCTAAAACTGCCCTGGGTCTCAGCAGTTCTCCAAAACTCCTCTGTGTTTTATAGGACCCAGATCTCTGAGCCCACTTGCTTGAGGTGTATTTTCTCTTCAGCCTCACAGCGCACCAAGCCCTTTGCACAGCACTGAGGTCCTGGGAGCCAAGCAGGGACACAAATTTGGGATATTTTTGAGCGCCATCTACTGGAGTTTTATCTGTTTTCTAATTGTTTGCACACTTGGTGTGCTGGTCGTATAGTCATACATCTCTAGCAGTCTGTGTTCCGAGGTATGAAGGATTTAAAATTGAGAAGAATGAAAGAGTAAGATTTCAGCACCACAGTGCTCCATGACTCAGGCATCTCCCAACGTCACAGCAGGCACTTTGTCACACTCCCATAGTTCTGGTAGTCTTTCATTTCCTAGGGTGACAAATTTCCAAGTGCAAGAGCTACAGCTGCTCAGAAACTCCCAAGAGAACAGTCTTCCACTGGAAAACGATGATGTGATTAAGTAAAAACATTTCAGAGAAATGTAACAATTTTATTGCTTATTCATTTTTACAGGAAATTGTAATAATTGGATTACCACATTTAATTTTCAACCGCATTGTTTTTAAAAATCAGAAAGAGAAAAACAGCACGAAAGATTTTCAGCATGCTGAAATGAAAGATGCACATGTGGGAAAGCTTTATACCTAAACCCATCCTGAGGCTGAGATTTTCATCCTTATTTGGGTTGGTAACAAAACGACAACAACCCTGGAGTTTTCTACGGAATGAAATTGCGGACTGCAAAGAGCTCTGATCCTTGAATTTTTATTTCTATGTTGTTTTGAGAAAAAATAGCCTGACTTGGGAAATTCCCTCTGTGTCTGTCCCACTGCTGATACCTTGCTAAGCCCTGATTCTGCCGACGAACTCAGTTCAGCAGGACTGTTGGCAGTTCCAGTTTCCTGTAGCAAAGGCAAAGCTTTTGTACTTTCTCCCTTTGGGCAATTTTCTTTTTTCCCAGTAAGAGAAGTGTGCGAGGCCTTTCCAGCTGGGAAATGCACGTTGCAGGCGGCGGGGCCAAGTGTACAAAGAGAAAGGAGACTCAGTACAAGTTACGACACCGACATCTGGCAGATAGATTTGGTGTCTCTGTCACCTCCTTTGCTTGGACAATGCTCTTGTCCCCAGAGTGAAGTCTTTGTTAAATGCTGGAACTCTGAAAATGTGACTGGCATCAGCTCTGCTGAGTACTTCGAGAGTTCTCAGCTGCACAAACCTGTCTTTGAAAGAGGTAAAATCTTCTCTGGTCTCTCCCCAGCATCATGTCCTGAATCAACATCGGGTTTTGGGGAGGCTGTTGCAGAAAGCTGCAGTCTGGACACAGGGCAGCAGACATCTAGTTGGGCTGAGGAGCAGTTTGGAGAGAATGAAGCAGAGAAATGTTTGAGATAGAAGCCTCAGTAGACACAGCTTGCTCTCCAAATAATTGTTGCAGAAAATGGCCATTTTTGAGCCCGTTTTAGAAGGCTGCTGGTCAGACTCCAGCACTGTTAGCCCCTGATGTTAACACACTATCTGGGGGGAACGACTGCTATTTCCATCTCATTCAGCCACTCTTTTTAGCTGCTTTGGGATGGGCTGTGCAGAGGGACCATTCAATCACTGGGGCAAGTCTGAGCAGGAGCCACGTGAAGGACAACCCTGCAAAGTTACTCCTCACTTTCTTTCCAGCCCTAAAGTGATAGTAGGAGGGCTGTTCTATTGGTAGGACAGTGCTTGGGAATTTGTACTTAGTTTCTAGACCTTCCAGTCTTTGTGGGGCATGTGGAACATACCCCAGATGGTGCTTTTTGATCTGCCTTGCTGATGAGATTGCAAGTTCCCTGCAGCAGGGTTGTCACTCCCATGTGGATGTGTAGGGCAGGGAACAGCCCTCTCCAGTGGTCCAAAGCCTGTGCAGCTCCAGCAGCCCAGCAAGGCTTTCAGAAGGCCCATTGCTCAAAAACCCCTGGATATGGGGAGGAGAGAAACAATCATTTCCAGCAGAGAGCTGTTGTGTGCTGCTCTTTGGTAGGGGTGAGGTGGGCAGAGCTGTTCTGCATCCCCTGCACATCACACACAGAAGGATCAACACTGTAAATGACATTAAATAGTCTAATCAGATTTTTTTTTTTTCCCAGCAAAGTTTAAATCCACCTTGAAACAAAGTTTTCCCTTTGGCTCATGCAGCAGTTCAGCAGAACATAAAAGATGCTATTGAAGCAATTTTTGGTGTGGAAAGAGATTGAGTACCACGAAGTCAGAACTAAAAGGTTGCAGTTCAGCAGCACACATAGCATGAAATTACATTCCTGAGATGTGAATTATATCATGGTCAGGACTCGGGGCCATCTGACAACTACCTTGGGAAGTTTTATATTAAAGTCCCATCAAACATTACAAGTGTCCTGAAGTGATGATGGAGTGACTAATTAGAGAGGGCCCTGTAGCAGAGCTGGCAGCTGCTAATGAATGGCCTTGAACTGCAGAGACACACTCCAGGCTCCCAACAGAGGAGGAACCTGTGCTGAAACATCAGCTCAGCTCAGAGGATTTTGAAGTCTATTTGTAAATGAACATCTACATCCACAGTGGCCTCCTCCCCTGTGATCAGTGAGCAAACCTAGGTGCCAGTAAGGGGAAAAATGAAAAGCTGTGTTGTTCTTTTGAATGGAGACCTTGATAGTGAGCCCAAGAAGAGAGCTCGGCTCCCATCTCTGAGTTTTCTCTTTCTTAGGGAGAATGGAAAGAGAAGTCTTTATGTTTTAATAACATCTCTTGAATACTGGCATGTTTCCATCATCTTGTTTGATATATGAAGCATAAATAGGCAACTTTTTCATGCATGGGCTGTGTTTATGTAACAGTGTCTTATCATATGATGTTGGAACATTTTGATAGTGTGTGCCAAATACAAGGTTGTGGCTCAAGTTTCTGGATATATTTAAGACTTTCCAAGATGGGCTCATTAATTACACTTTCCATTAGACACTTGTTCCTAATTGATGAAATTAATTGCGATCTGGTTTTCTTATTTTTTCAGAGATTGTTTGTTTTGCTGTTTATTTGCTTTTAACATCTGCTCAATTAAACAGCATATTATGCTTGTGCATATAAATAATCATCCTGTTATGTTTACCTTTCACTAAATGATCTGTAAACCTTAATTCTCCAAATTTAGAAATATGCCCTGAGCGATACATCTAGAAAAGTGATACAGTATAAAGAAACTATAGCACTTTCTTTATTTTGAATGCCCCAAATGATATCTTTGTTTCACTTGGGATAATAACCCAACTTTCAGAATTCCATAGGCCCGAGATTGTACCCACAGTTGTCTATCTGTTGGCAACAACTTTTTAATTCTAAAAGGAGTTTCATCTTCATGACAATTTCATGGAACTTAGGAAAGAAAATTATACCTCTTCTCTAAATTGAAATAGAAAGCCACTTCTCTCAACCAGATTTGAGGAAGATTTTAGCTACAAATCCTTCCAGCAAGGTCAACTGGACCCAGGTCCAGAGTCTGTCAGTGGATCTTTCCATGCTTTCTGTGGGTTTTATCCAAAGATATGGAAAGAAGGTTCATTTGCCACAAACATAAAAGTGCATTGGACTACTTTAAACCCATTCAGTGTCAGGGAATTCAAGTTTCGGGGTTTTTTCTCATAGTAAAAGTAATTTGGTTTGGGGCCATCATTTAAGCAATCCAAAACTCCAGCAGAGCCACAGTCTGATTACAATCTAATCCCATTGCAGTGAACCTGCACGGCAATCACAGTTGTCATTGCCACACCAAGGGTTGCTCTTAGCTGTCAATCTTGCTATCACCAAGAGGAAAGTCAACTTCCACTCTGTTTACAAGCCTCACTTGGGAACCCTTGGGCCTAAATCCTAAACAAACTTCCTCTGCAGTAATTGCTAACAGAATAGCACAGCATGGAGACTTTGTCACTAGAGGTCCATTATTCTTTCAATTGCCATATCACGGAGCCAGTTCCCTTCTCTTCAACACTCCTTTTGTTTGTTCCGATGCCAGAGGTTCTTGGTAGTATCACAATGAGCTGTGAAAGCAGCCTTTCCAAAAACTGGAGTTTGAATGCATCCAAGGAACAGCACTTCAGCTCAGTATCAAATCCCCTCAGTCCCTGGCCTACGTATTTTATTTGGAAGCCACTGAATGCATTTGCTCAGATGAAAGTCACAGCTAGGACTGCACTCTGGGATGACTTTCTGCTATTGTTGTGAACTAAGCAAAGAATACAGAGATGCTGAAGGTTAAAGTGGGGTTCTAATACTCTGCTGAACCAAGCCTGGCCTAATGCCTGTGACTCCTGAGCCAAACCCTGGGTGACTTCTTGCACTTCTGCCCTTCAGTGACAGCTCAAGTGCTCAAGCAGAAAGGTGCAATGAGGTTTATTTTGAACCACACGTGGTGGTTCACACAAGGAAGGTTTCACAGCTCATGATCACTCTGAGGTATTTTTGCCATAGGGAAGGAATTTGCATACAATGAAAATATTTTTTCTAAGTTAAACCAAAACACAGTCTTATTTCAAGGAAGGCTTGGAGGATAGCCATGTAAATTTTGAAATCCCTGGACCAGAATTAAGCCATTAAAACAGATTTTGCAAGATGTAAGGCTTTTTACAATAAAGGCAGGGAACGGATCTCTTGTTCACTTTGGATCCTAAGAGTAGTATTTCACTACTCTCTTTCCAAAACAAAAGTAGAACAAATTGATTGCTTTGAGTTCCTTATTCAGGAACATTCCAATAACATCACACCTTATGCTTTGGCTTCTGTAATAGCTCTCCCTTGAGCTCTTGACAGCAGGGTTCTGACTTTAGCTGAGTTAACAGCGTGTTCTCCAGAGTATTGATCCTGGAGGCAATAAGGAAACTGTAAAACAGAGCCTGGATACAAGACACAAGATATTTGATACCTCAGCCAGACTGCTGGATACTTTGCATGGTCAGTCTTAGATTTCATACTTAAGACTAGCAGCACTCAGAATGTGCATTGGGCCTATTGTAAAAGCCCTTCTCCAATTCTCCATGAAACAGATTCTCTTGGGCTTTTATATACATGTCTCTCTGTGTGTGTATATATATAGCCCAACCTTTAATATTCTCCCTTTGAGAAATTATATAATCTTTAAAAGTAATTTATATAAGAAGCATTACTTCCCTTGCACTTTAGAGCTAGCAATTGATTAACTGAATTGTCTCCAGCTGCCACTGCTCTTAATTGGTTTCTAATGAACCACAATGCATTATAAATGGAATTTCAAGCCAGCCTGAACTCCTGGCAAACTGAAAGCTCTTAGTGATCCCAGTGGGATACGCAGGTTTGTAAGAGTGTGGTATCTTTTATTTCTTACTGTCTGAAGGAGCTGTCTCTATAATTGTTTAGCATACTGGAAAAAATATGGGTTTCATTACAAATTAAGGAGGAAAGTCACTAAAACAAAGGTGGGTTCTGTGGGTGGCCTGGTGTCTGTATCAAGTTTGCACGTTAATAGATCTGGAACAGAGCCACTGAATATCTTGTTGCCTGTTCTAAGCAATTATTGGTTTTGGTGGTATTTGTTGAGCCTCTTGGTGCACTCAGAGCTTGATTTCTAGTTCAATTACCTGCTGAAGCACAGAAAAGCTCATTAGAAAAATATGCTTTCCCTACAGTGTGATGTTTTCTTTTATAAAGACAAGCATAGAGGGGAGTTAGCTTCGATGCTAAGTAACTTGTCCTATGGGATCCCTTATTTGCATAACAGGATTTAGTTTGGCTGTTTGAATATCAGAAAGCCCAAATTCCTCTGGCTTTCCCAGGGAATTGGTACCTGTAATGCTCTGGGCTGATGAAGCCAATGCAAAACTTCTAAAATCTCCAAATTATTCTGTATCTTTAAAGTGTTCTGGCAGGATTACGTCCTCCACAGCTATACCTATACGTGGGAAAGAGAAATGTAACCAGTTCCCCTGCTGACCTTTATCTTATTGTGTCTATTTAAAACAGGAAAAGCATGCCCATTGGCTCAGCTAATACCTTAAATAACTAAAAGACACCCTGCTATTCCCAATTCCTGACTACTTCCTTGTTTGCTTCCCTCCTGGCTAGCAGCAGCTTGTATATGTATTTATATATGTATGCAAATTTTCAGCTCCAGACAGGTCTTACTCAAGAAAACAAACCAATTTGTGTAGCTCTTCCAAATCACTGGCTGAGACTCCTCACCTGGACTCTGTTAGATACTTTTATTTATCTTGCTGAGTTATTATCTTTCGAGAAGTCATTTACTTTCTTGCTGCCTTTAACTTTAAACTAGAGAGAAAAAAATATTTTGTGTGATTTGTTGTTGTTTTATAAAAGTTTTTATATATAATCACTTCTGGATCTTTCCACCATTATATACAGAACTTCACAACTTAATAAATCTGAGTTTACATGGATCTCAGTATAAGGAAGTGGGAAAGCAAATGCAGCTAATGGAGAACTTGAGGGAGAATGATGTTTTAGGGCTGTTCGTCTGATGTGAATGCCTTAGTGCCTTAATTGCTTACACCAACATATCTTCCACTTTCAAAGGTACCTTTAAAATCCATACGAGGCCTTTAAGGATTTAAAAAATGCAAAAAAAAGATAAAGAGATATTTTTTCTAAAGCCACTTAAGAACTCGGTGCTGTTTTGAGCATCTGGATCCTCAAGCACTTTTGTGAAATGTGCAATTTGCAGATAGCCTGAGGGATCTGAGCAAGGTGGGAACTGAGCTGAGCCTGGAACAGCCAAACCTCCTGGTGTGTGTGGAGTTTACTTCAAAATGCTGCAGTCAAATGCTCTTTTATCAATTCCTGGCGCTCCAGGGAGTAAATATGGTCACCTGAACCTACAGGAACCGAACTGATAGGAGTTGTAAGCCAATGGATTTAGGAGTCACTGTCACAGCTTCTCAAATCAAAAATTCAAGCAGATCCTGAGTGCAGGGTGAGGGAGCAGCGTTCCCTGTGCTTCTTTAGCTGCACGTCCCTTTGTCCCTCGTGGAGATCCAGCTGCTGTCCAGGGGTGAACAGCTGCCTGGTGAGACAGACTGGCAGATACACTGGAGCAGCATGTGCAGGTGGTGGTTCTTTCTAATGGAAATGTTTGTTTTCTTATTTGTCAAATATGTTCCCAAGCAGACAAAAGGACAACTCTCCCTCAGTGGGGCCTGAGCGCTGTTTACTGAGGAAGGGAGCGCTGAGACAGGGGTTGGTTATGATGCAAAGCAGGGCAGGAGGAGTGACTGGAGCATTAGTTTTTGTCTCGAGTGATGTTTCTGGAGCTGTGCTGTGACTCCCCAGGCTGCTGTCGTTCCTGTGTGTGAGGGAGCAGTGTTGCCTCCTCTGCACAGACACAAGGGGAGTGGCTGGGGAAGGTGGGGTGCCAGTCAAAAGCAAAGTTCTTTCCAGCTTTCCCCTGGGAACAAGGTGAACCCCAGCCCTTTGTCTTGCCTTGTCACTGCAGCCTGACGTGTCCTCTCTCGTTACCCTCTCACAAGACTTGTCAGCCATCCCTTTACCAACCAGAGGCTGGGGAAGTGTTGGCCATCACCAACCTCTGAGCCTTCTGAGCTGCTGGTTCACATGGCCCCAGGGCAGGGTCCAGGGATGTGTTTTGGCGTGTCCCACACCATTTGGACCTCTCCTGAAGATGGTAGCCAACAATTCTTGTGGCTTGCCAGACATACATGTGGTAGAACTGTCATTATGAAATGTGTAGTTTTGGGAAAGGAACTTACTTGCAAGAGTGACTATTTGGGAATGAGTCAGTAGATCCATGTCAGTCCAGCTGTGTGGCAAAAGGGAAGAGGAATCCTTCCACTCTTGTGTAAAATCTCATCTCAGTTTGTGTTAGAAATACCAGAAACTTACAAAGATATTCACAAGGGGACGGTCCCTGTAGTTTAAGGAATGGTGGCAGTCATTCTAGAGTTAAAAATCATCTACCACCTTTATTACATGGAGGAAACATGGCACAGGATGAAAGGAAGAGCTTTATTTGCTGTTGAAGATGTTAGATTCCATGGGGTAGACAGCATCCAAAAATATGAAGTCACTTCCAAAAAACACAGCTGCTCTGTGAGAGCTATGACTTCCATATGACTGGGCTGTATGAGAACATCTTGGTGGCAGTCTTGGGACAGGAATGTCGTCATGAATGCTGCTGAACTTTAGAGACGACTGGATTGTTTTCCTGGTAGTGTTTAGTGACACTATTTTGTAATGTTACCCTTTTGGAAAAAAAATATTCCCCCGAATTAGCACATTACGAGCTCGTTTAATGAATGTTCTGCCTCTCAGATGTGAGATTAAGCAAACTGTTCTATTGCTTTAAGCTTTTAAGAGAAATCAAGTCTAGAAAAGTTCATAGTCTAGCTTAGGCTATTAGCAAATGAAAGAAATCACTGGATGAAACCCTGGGAAATGGTGTTGTGCTCAGGCTCAGCATAGAGGGGTGTGATACCCTCCCAAGAGAGCATTGCTGTATCTGTGTGTACTTCAGCACTACTGAAAGTCATTAGGGCTTGGCATTGACTTCACCTTCCCCAGCATGTTTTTGTAGCTGCACAATGGAATCTCACTCTGAGGTAGAAGGCAATGTCCTCTTCCACGCTAAATTCTGTAATCATAACATTTATGTTTTCTATCACCTGAAACAGGCCTGGTATTCAAGTTTCACTGTGGAAAAAAAAAAGGGTGGGTTCCCCCCCTCCCCTTAACTCTTGCAGTAAAAGAGCAGTAGGATTTTTTGGTTTTGTTTAGAAACTTGGGTTAAAACAAATTTGTCAGCTGCTGCTCTGAAAGATTGATGGATGGCTGGAAGAACAGAGTCCAGCTGCCTGTGAGGTCTGAGCAAACCCCCAAAGAGCCTAAACATACTCTGCGTGTGGGAGAGGAGCCTCTGCTGCTGTGCAATCCCTTATGTCAGCACACACGGGGTATTCCAGCACTGGGCAAATAAATACACCGAAAATGAGGAACCCAGAGAGAGAAAGGGACAGCCTTGGGGAAGGTGGGGAACCTGCCCCAATGGAATGGGCACTCCAGTGGCTGGGGGAGGAGGAGCAGCACTGGTGGGGGCTCTCTGCTTTCAGTAATGTGTTGGGCTGAGAAGGGTCTGAAGAGAAAAGAATGACCACAGTGTTCTCGTGGGGATGGAGTCAGCCCAGTTAAGGATGGTTTCTTAAACTGCTGACAAGCCTGGGTAAGCAAAGCTCGCATGGGCAGGTCTGAAGAGGTCATTGACTTCAATGGTGGTTCAGCAGAAGTAAAATCGGAGCTAGAGGTATTTGAAAGGTGGAAAGCTGGATGCTCCCAGCCCAGATGGCTATTTGGATTCTGCAGCTTTCCCTGTCCCTCAGAGCAGAGCCCACACTGGCGAGTTTGGGCTCTGTGTGCCAGGGTAACTTCCCCTGCACTTCCATAGGTAGGCAGGGAACACAGAAAACAGCAGTGGTCAGTACATTTATGTTTGTGTCACTCAGCCACTGCATGCTGACTTTGATAGCACCACTTCTAAGGCCAGTGCCTCAGAAGGCATTTGGGAGGCAAAGTGGGATGCTCTTTGATTTACAAATTATATACCCAATATAAACAACTTAAGTGTTGCAGGCTTAGGCCAGAGCCATAGATAGCAGTTGTAAATACTCTTTCAGTGGACCATGCCAGTTTTCTGATCATGTTTTATTTCTCTCTGTCCTCCCTTTTTCAGATCCAGTGTTTGTTAGCAAGGCCTCCAAACTGCAGGGCTTGTATCCATATTCAGATTTTTCCCTTCATATAAACAATAGAGAACTTTAGCAAAAGCCCATCCAGGATCCTGGGAATTTTCTACAGAGCTCAAAGGATTTGGAGCTAGCTCCTAAGTGATCAAGCTGTTTCAATTAGAGAGGTTATGTTAAGAATGTAATCTGTGCAGGGCAAGGAGGAGCCCGTGGCACACAGATCCCTGACCTGCTTCCTTCTCTCTTCTTGCCTCTTTTTCAAGCTGCTAGAGAACTTTCCAGCACAGGATTGGTTTTTCAGAGGACAGCTTGTATTTTAATTTTATTTTCTTTTAAAAATTGTGGACCAACACCCTCTGATTTGCCTCCTCAGCTCTAGGAATTGTAGTGATTCAGGAAGGTGTGGACACGGACTCACTCATGTTCAGCAGCCCGGAGTGCTGTGTGTTCAGTAGCATGGCTTGGCTCACAAACTTTCCCAGCAGGAAGCTTATAATGAAAGGGTTATTGAGCAAGAAACAGAAAGATTTAAACTAAAGTCACCCCTCCTGAACAGCTGCCTTTGTTTTTAATTTGTGCTATCAAGAAGGGATGGGGGTAGTGGGGAGGAAGTTTTCCCTCCTTCATGTAGAGGACAACCATGACCTTCAGGTGCTTAATCACAGTGTTTTACTGCTCTTACTTCTAACACTTCCTCATCTGTAACATCTCTGTTCTGAAAAGTAGTGAAGTGCTTTAAAATTGTGATGAATTGTGAGTTTAATTGCCACCCCCTCCCCAAAGGAAGCTACTACAGCCAAAGGAGAGAGAATAAATGACTGGCCCTGGGAACACTAAATATTGGAGCTCAGTGTTGGAGGCAGAGCTGGAGCTGGAAACACAACACTCCTCCTCACTTTCTTTCCTGATGAGAATATATTTTTTGGAGGCAGAATGTGTGTGTCAGGATGGAGGGGAAGGGTGGAAATCTGGTCCTGGAATTGTACTTGCCAGCTTTTGCCATGAATTAATTGCATTTGGCTTGCCCAGCATGTATTCATTGCCTTGAGAGAATACAAACAGATTTTTGCAAGACTGAACTATCCCAGCTCCAGCTGTGATGCTTCCTACCCCAGCACTCCAGCAAAAATCTGTGCTCTACCCTTCTATTTTTCTTTAATTATTTTTTTTAAAGCACTTTATGCAAGCACTAATGATTTTGCACTTGATAGATGCCTGGTGCCACTGTATGCATCCCTGACTTCTCCCCTCTGTCTGCAGCATCTGGCCTGCCTGGTTAACCCCTTCCCCTCTCATGGGGCTGCATTTCAGTGCCAGATCTGCAGGTGATGTGAAGTTCATTAAAAAATCATGGAGCTCTTCAACAAGAAAAGTCTCTTTGTTGATGTTAGGTGTATCATTAATGTGGCATCTCCTACCTAGTGCTGCTGCACCTCTCATATTCCTGAAGAAAGGCCAGCACTTCCCCAGCCAATGATTCCCCACTGCTCGGGTGGGCAAAGGGTCAAAACCTCCAGGCAGAATGGGAGATACTGATCAAACCAACTCTCTGCCCTCCCCAGGGTGGGAAGGGGATCTTGCCTCTTCTGCTTTCTTGCAGATGATGACAATTCAAAGAGAACAAAAAAGTACACTATTTCTATCTTGCATTAAAACTACTGCTCTGAGGTGATAACTTGTTTTCCTCCCACTGTACCCTCTAATACAAGCAGCTTCAGAAGGAAAAACTAAAAATCCCACCAAAAACTGAAAAGAGAGTGGTTTACAGAGGGTTTTTCTTGTTTAAAAAGGGTGAGAAAATGCTTCAGGCTGGTACAAATCCTTTGTTTATCAAAAGAAGAGGAGAAGCTCTTGCTCCCCTGTGGGAGTCCTGTGTGCCTGGAATTGCTGTGCTCTCAGAGCTTCCCCTGCTACTGCACTTGCATCACTGCCCCAGAACAGCTCACATAGGGCAGGGTTTGGTTTTGGCAGCTCTCATCTGGAAGCAGAAATCCTCAGTCCTCCTTAGAGCCATGTGGCTTTTGGATGACTTTCTTTGAATGGGCATCTTCTCCCAAGGAGCAAGTACTTGCTTCTCTTGTCCCCTCTTCTTGTAGGAATAGTGGTAAAGATGTACCTGCTCTGGTTAGAAAGGTTTTCCTTTTTCTTCCTCTCTCAGCCTCACATGTGATGCCCTGAATGCAGAACTACATGCTGGGCTTGTAGCACCTGGTTTTCAAATCCTTAATGCACTGGGCAGTCAAATTCCTATGGGATGCATCATTCATGCAGAGTTTTGCACCTGGAAAATGTGGAATATAATGGAAAGTCAAACCCAATACAGGGAAAGTGTCTGTGTTCCCTGTTGTGCCCCCCACATCTGGTACAGGACAGTTTGTTGGCAGATTCTGTGTCCCTGAGGATGTCTTCCACAGCTTCCTTGGAAACGAGGGACTTTAACCTCTGATCTGGAAGATGTTTGGTGTCTAGATTGGAGGGTAGGTGCTATATACCTTTGTCTCTTGAAGTCTGGCAGTCTCCTGAGGCAGGTTATGTCCCCTCTTAGTGTCCATGCTCACATTCAGAGCCTCAAATCTCCTTGCTTGCCTCCCCCAACCCCTCCAGAGCCCAGTCTGCTTCTATATAATAAATAAATCTGTTTTCTTTTGCCTTGAAAGGAAAAGGGCTGAGGGCTTCCTAAAACCAATTGGGTAAATTGTTTATTGTGCAAATTTCAATAAGGGTTTTAAAAAGGAAGTGGTCTGTAAGCCCTGATAAACATTGTGCAGTAGATAGTGGCAGGGAAGGGTTGTGGTTCCATCTGGATGTATACACAGACCCTGGTCTCTCTTGAGTACGTGAGAACAATGAATTCTATATCATGTGCTGCACAGCTGGCTCCTGGGCTTCCAGACTCCTCTCCCCAAGCCACTGGTACCAGTGGCTGCTGGGGATGGGTACTGGGCTGGCAGGACCCATGTCTGACCTGGGACAGAGAGTTCCTGCTCATAAGGTGATACAGTCAGTGACACTGATTGCTGTGGCCAACTCTCCAACAGAAACAACTGCTCCTTAACTGTGTGAAAAGAGAGAAAATGGGGAATAAATACAGGCAAACACTGACCCCCAGTCCAGGCTGGGTCTTGCCTGTGTGTTTCTTGCCTTGTTGCCTGTGCAGGCTCACAGAGGGGATTGGGGATCTTGGCTCACAGCTTATAAGTCCTGAAGACAATTTCTTCTGCCTGGCCAAGAGCTACTTACATAATTATGTGCTTGAAGAGTTGGGTTCTAAATAAAGTACTGATTTCAGCGTTAAAAACTTCCACAAAGTGAGTTTCTAACTCTATTAGCTTGGGTTGCTGTGTGTTTAGAGAACTAAAAATCAGTGGAAGAAAGATGGTTAAAGTGAAGTTACAAGAGGGAAAGTTCAGTATGAAAATTACATATAAAATGAATGTTATCCACAAAAGATTGCCCGTTTTTTGCCTTCTTGAGAAGGATCATGGTACTTAGATTAGCAGTTATACTTTAGGACTTGCAGATGTTTATTTCAGCAATTGGCTTTCTACTACAGTTATTTGTTTCTCATTAAAATGTAGATAATCCCTTGCTGTAACTATTATCTTAAAAGGAAAGAAATACAAAACTGGAACTGGTGTGGCCAGAGTAGAGTCTCATTTGGAAGATATATGAGAACCTCACAGCATGTTGACTTTTATTGGCTCTGAGATCCTTTATGTCAGAGTTTCACTCTCATAGTGAAATTATACATCATCTCTATCTCAGGTTTTTTCCCTGGTGTTGCTGGGAAATCCCTGGATATTGGTCAAGACCTCTTGACAGATGAAGAGAAAATATTTGGTGTGGTAAGAGCTTGCTGGGGTAGTTGAAACCATTAAGTGCCTGCTCCTGTGAACCCCTGTTAAAGCGCTGCCCTTCACCATGTACAGCTCCACTAATCCTGGGGAAACAGTGCCAATTTACACCAAGAAATTACTCCTGTGAGTAAAGCTTGGGGAATTGGGCACAAGCTTTGCTTTGAGAGAAGGATGAAGGTGTGTCTGGTGCAGCTGCAGAGGGTCACAGTGTGGATCACAATGAGGTAATAGGAAGCTCTGTAGTTTCTCTTGGTCCACATGAGAAGTGTTTGTTTAGGAGTGTCTCCCCAGAGCTGGGGAGCAGCAGAGCTGTCATGCTTAACTTGCATTTTGGAGGTAGAGCTACAACTCTCCTGGGGTAGGGGTGGGAGGGTTGCAATCAGGACTCCTGCCCTCAGCCCGATAGGAGAGGTGGAGGGGAAATGATTTTCCAAGTCACTCCTAGGAGCTCTGTATTTCCATGGTGAAAAGGCAGGCTTGGCAGGTCACACTGCCAGAGCTTGGGCTGGAATAGAAATCCCTCCTTAGCCTGTTCTGCACAGGAGGGACTGCATGGCTGCAGTAGCTGCTTTGGGGTACGCCTTCTGCTTCACAAATCCAGTGTTCTGAGGAGGAATTTGTGCATCAAGACACTTCAGTGGAGCCCCACAAAGGCAGTCACAATCCAGAGAGAGGGCAGCCACCATAGGGAGCAACACCCTGCTAAATGTGACTGTGAACATCCCCATCCCCAAGGAGTTTGGGGGTCAGCTGGAAAGGTTGAGGAGGAGGTTTTGCTGTCTCAGGGGTACTAGTGAAAAGCCAGGGCTAAGAGACTGAAACACTTAATAAGGGGCAAAGGATATTATGGCAAGGTGGGGGTTTCCATGTCACCTGCATGGCAGTCCAGCAGTGTGGCCATGAGGCAGCGGGAGGAGGGAGCAGCGAGGCGGTGCCATCTCCCTTCCGCTCCCTGAGCCCTGGCAGGATTATGCCCTAAACCCTAGAGGATGGCTGCAAGCCCTGGGCAGTGTTTGTTGTGGGGTTGCTACTGGAGTCTGTGGTATAAGGGAGTTTCTCAGGCATGTTGGTGAGTCATCTGATACAGGAGGAGTCTGAGACAGGAGCTCCACGTTGCCCCTCGCCCAGCCTGGCCATGGCTGCTATTTAAATCGACAGCAGAAGTGTCAGTGTATCTGTGACATTTTTCTCAAGATGGCTGAGGAGACCAGGAGCTGACAAATGATTCTTCCACTTCTCCTGGCTAATTTTGGATTAGCTGCGTTCACAAACAGGTGTTGACACGTCCACAGGTCCCAAAATTCTTCAGTGTGTCTCTTTAGGGTTTCCAACACCCAAACCTGTGGAGTGGAGAGGGGTGAGTGCCGATCTCTTGGTGTTCCATCCTTTGCTGTGTATGCAGGTGTGTCACACCTCATTGGGCTTGGTTTTAAAAGCCACCTTGGCTGGCATTTTAGTAGGAATCAGAGCCCAGTGTATCCTGGGGCTTGACCCAGCAGGGAACTGTGCTGGTCACTGCAGCACAACTCACAGCAGAGTCTGTGGGGATGGAGAAATGACACTGAAGTGGATTTTACCGTGAAGAGCCACGTCCAGGAGCAGGGAATCTTCTAGTAGGGACTCCCTGGAGTCCACTGGTCCCCACTGAGCTGTTTGGGCTAGGAGTGAGGGACACAGCACCCACTGAGGGGTGGGATGCCCCATCAGATAAGGAGTGTTGCAGCTCTGCTCAGGGTTCTGAGGCTTTGCCCCAGGATGGAGCAGGAGCAGGGTGGTGTTTAGGGACATTGAGCCAGCTCAGACCTCCCCTGCTGCTGAGGTGTGCGTGAATGGTGCTGTATCTGCAGCCCTTTCTGAGAGCATGTTTATCTCTGAGGCATTTCCAAAGAAAATACTTGATTTCCCCAGCTTTGTGCTGGCACAGCTTCTGTGGAAAGGGAAAATGAAAACCAAACAGAACTCCTTTTCAGAGAGCCTGGTGCAAACCACAGCGCTGTCCCATGCTGCTCCCATGGCTCGGGGCTCACAGGGGCTCTCACTGCTGGGGCAGGGCAGGCAGCCTTTGCTGAAGGCTTGCAATTAAACTTGGGTTGTTTTTCCCCACTAACTGTGCCAGTGCTTTTAGTCCCTACCTGCTTGAATAAACAGGAACCCAAGGCTGTCAGATAGCCCTAAACCTCACCTCAAACCACTGAGTGAGAAGGAACGTCATTGCCTCAGGGGCAAGCAGTCTGATAATATTTTGGCTTTTACTGTGATTATTGTGAACCTTCTTTTTTGTTATTTTTTTTTTAAAGTTCCTCTATACCCACAGCACCTTTCTGATTTGTCAGCCCTTTCTGATCAGAGTTAAGAGCCCTGAGTGCCATCTCTCCCACAGCATCCTCCTCAGGCTCCTGATGCTCCTCTGCCTCTCAGCAAGCAGCATGAATTGGGTCCGGTAACATCACTGTGCTGAACTCAACATAAATGGCAGGAAAAAAGTCTTCAGTGGCTTTTCTAAAGCGATGTAATCTGCAAAGTTAGACTGTGAGGACACTGTTAGAGGGCTGACAGCATGTGGTATTGAAGAGTGGCTATTTGTCAGCCTGACTTCCTGCAGTTTACCTCAACTGTCCAGAAGTCTTGGTGTAAGGCCAAAGGTACAAACTGCTTTTTAATCATCTCTAGCTTCAAGCACAGATCTAATGTTATAGGTGAGGATATTGATAAGAATTCAGAATTTTGGGGAGAATACAATGCCTTTGACTAGCTTGTTTTCCATTCTCCTTTACTGGATATTGATTGAAGGACTCTGAGGAAAAACAGTGCCTTAAATCAACATGCTGTCGAGTAACAACACCCCAGAGAACAGAGCTCCTCATTGCTGCTGCAGGCCTGAGCTGCCCTGGGAACTGTACAAGCCTAAGAAGTCAAAAGTACTGACCTGAATAAGAATGAGACCATTTTGGGCAGCTGAAATTTAATGTGGACCCTGAATAAAAGACCTTCCAGTTCACTGGGAGTAAATGTGAATAACTTACTGTTTCTTGGCTGAAATCGTGGTGTTAAGAGCAGGCAGCAGCATTACACAGCACACTTTTCATTGCTGATTTCAGTTTTGATACAGTCCCAGTGGGACTATAGACAACTCTGCCCCATTATGTTTCAGAACAATGGGATCACTGCAAAAGAAAGACACCAAGTGCAAACGTGCCAAGCTAATTCCTTTCCAACCTCAGCTTGAGCAAAAACATTCAGGAGTGAACATCCTCAGATCTTTAGGTGGACAGAACCAATATTCAGACCTGTGTGGTGTCACTTTTTATGGCCTTTCTCTATGTTTGTGACCTCATTTTGGCCAGGATGACCCATCCCTGTTTCTGCTCTGCTGCCATGCCATCACACACGTGTGTCAGAGCCCCAGTGCTGTGTGAGCACTGAGTACCTGCAGCACCTCAGGAAGGGTCTTGTGGGTCGTGATGCTCATTTACCAGGTCCTGTCTCCAGTTGTGGTTGCTGATTTGAAGGTGCATGATTGACTTTAATGGTGTTTGGATGAAGATGTGCATGGACTGTTTCTAGGATGGCACAGCTGTTAAGGAAGTACTGATGTCTTTCTGCCCTGACGTAGCCAGGCTGTCACTAACTTCATGATTAAAAATCAGATTCCTCTTCCTGTATCCATTTTCAGAGAATTTAACAGGACCTTATAGGAAGATGTTTAATAACTCTCTTCATAATCTGTGGCTTGATTATGAATAGCCAGTTGTTGCCAAGCTGTCGACTTGGGCTGCAGTGAGCCCTGGGACAGGCACTTAAAGTCTCAGAGTAAAAAATAAATCAATAGGAAAGATGTAAAAGCTTTCTGAATATAAGCCATCCTCACTGAGCTGTATCACGAGGGTAATATGTCCATCAGGGGGATAAGTACCAGGGAGGAACAAGAGCTGTTTAAACAGGGCACTGTTGGCACAAGAACAAATGAGTGTAGGCTGGCCATAAATATACTTGGTGGAATTTGGAAGAAGGTCTCTAGCTATCAGAGAGTATTTCTTTCACTTCCAAGAGTGTGGGAGATAAACAATTGGTTGTTCCCCCCCCCCCATGATGAAGTTTAGTTATTGTATATGAACAATTACATGTCTGGAGTTCTAAGGATCCCTTCCTGGAATCCTTATTTCAAAGGATAAAGGCAGATTGTTTTCACCCCACTTCAGTTAATTTTTGCAAAGAAGGACCTTCTATGCAGTTTCTTAAAGACATAAGGGATAGTATTTCCAGCTTTGGGCAAAAGACTTCAGATTTCCAATGACTTTCTGAGTCTGTTCAGAAGAACAGAGAGCAGCAGGGAGGGAGTAATGTGCAGCACAGCTAACACAGCTCACTGGCAGCATTCTGCACTTTGCTTTTCCAGTGCTAAAAACAGCAGGTCATTGAAAACTGGAATTTGCAAAGAAAACCATGTCAATAGATAATAAACTGCAGGGAGAAGGTAGTAAATCTATCATGTCTGGTCTCTATAAACCAAATTATGAAACCCTCATCAGAGGGCAGCAAGTGTTGTTTATACTCAGAGCTGCTATGTCTCTTCCTTTCCTGAAATGTGAGATTTCATCATATGATGGGGCACAACTCACAGGCATGTCCGTGTCCTCCCATCTGCTGAGTGGCACTGACATGACTCATCAGGGGACACACTCTGCTCACTGTCCCCTCTCTTCTCCTCTGCATCCTTGCTGTTTGCAGTAGCTTCTCTCAGTATCATCCAGGATCTCCTTTTCTCGCAGGAACAGGACCAAACTCAGAAGCTCTTGACTCGGTGGCTCTGGTTCATCTTGTGCTTTGCATCCTCCTGGTTCAGGCCCAGGGACAGGTCCACATCTCCCTGGGAACCAGCCACCTTCTTTCCTGCTTCTTTGCACCCCACAGTTTCCTTTGAGGCTTTTAGCAGACTGGTTGCTACAGGGGTCCCCCAATGTTCCCTCTGTGCCTTGCCCTGTCAGCCCAGGTAACAGTCCCAACACTTCTTGCACTTGATTTGTCTCCAAAAGGTGCCTTTGGACTTAACTTAGTCTAGAATAGACCAGGAATTTGACAAAACCATCCTTTCATGGGGAGGGCAAAAGTTTTCCACTTGCCGAAGCTGAACTTCTGTGCAGGCAAATGCTGTTTCCAACTAAACTTTCACTGTAGCTCTTTGATCCAGAGTGGAACTTCTGGACAAAATTAAAGTTCGCGTGAGGCCAGTCCTTTTGTTTTCTTTCCTCAAGATGTTTGGCTCCTTTGAATCCTTTGTTGCATCCTAAAGGCAAAACTGTGTGCCTGTGGATCACTCTTTCAACCTGCTCACAGCTGCTTTTCCCTTTCTTTGGCTGACAGTTCTTCTGATTGGGATGATCTTCCCATGGTCTTAAATTATTACTTCTTCTAATCTCAGTTTTAGGAAGTATTTGCTTTAAGACAGGTTGGATAAATAGTGTAGAAATTTAAGTTAAAATCACTGATTACAGACTTCCACCCCAAAAACCTCTCTGCTCCATCCTAAACGACCAAGGTTCAGTAAGTTTTCATCCTCCTTCTTATCCCAGCAGCGTATTTGAAATTTCTACTAAAATTTATAATTTCTCTGAATATATTCTAGCAGCAGATGTTACCCAACTAGCTATACTAATAATATCAGAAGTACACCAATATTTGTAAACAGGCAGATTTAAATTAATTTAAGCAGAACTGAATGTACAAGCCATTGCAAGCTACTAGGAGAGCTGATACATTAGAAGATATTTTGGTGTGCCTTTACAATCAGATTTCTTCCCACGATATAACCTGATTTTACTTCAACTCCTGCCTCTTTGTATAATTTCTTGTAATGATAAATTACCCAGCCTTGGAGATGTTTATAGTTCTCAGTTCAGTGAGGGTGGAACAGATGGCAGTGCTCACATCTTCCAGTTGTTCTCTCAAAATGCTGATACTGGCCATGAGGAAACATTGTCAAGAGGTGATCTGTGCTTATAAATATTTGTAGGGGCCCCTGAGATGAATTTTAATGAATTTTTGTAGCCAGGTTTCCCCTCCCTCTCTCATGTTTTTTTCTTCTTTATTTTTTTTCCAAATGTGCTGAAAGAATAAACCAAAAAGCACTGTATAAGCTATAAGCCCACAAGGGAATGAGCCAGAAAGTGATAGGAAAAGGCTGAGTTATTAAAATCAGGTCATACCCCGAAGGAGATTACAGCAAGATGAGCCAACATAAATATACACTGTATTTCTGTCATATGTCTTTGTTACCCTGGGTGGCCTGCAGTCAACTAGCAGGGCATGGGGAGAGAAGTTGAATACATGAGTGTTACAGGACCCTAATCCAGCTGGTTAGAATCCAGTTCTCATTAGCCAACTAATTTATATTCCTTCTCTGAACCAGAATTTGATGTTAGTCTGGTGGAAGTCTGGAGAAACAACTATAATTCTGTGTTTTACTGAATTCGAGCCCCTTCTCCTCTTTTGTTGTATGTTCCTAATCCCCTAAACAATAAATGGAGGCTTTCAGTGAAACAAGACTGCCTAGTGATAAGAAAAGCCACGCTAAATTAAATCCAAATCTTGCACAGTGTATTTTATGGATTTTCAGATCTTGATCCCTGGAAAACCTATAAAGGAAGGCTTACAAGGGGTTTGGAGGAAGATGCACACTGCTGAAAGACATTAATATATTGGCCATGAGTACAGAGACTGTTATCTCTATAGTTGTAGAGCCAAACTCTGGTTTTCATTAAACTGGTGAAAATCTGGAGAACACTGCTTACAGTGCCATCACTCAGGGTTTGCTCTTGATGGAATAAGGAGCAGAATTGTTCAAACATTAAGCCACCAGCCCACACAGAGTTAAGCTCTGCTGTTAGTCTGGGTATATGCAGGTGTAAGCCTGATTTTTGCCTGGGGCAAAAATGAGGGCTGAACTTGAGCTCCTCTGTGCCAAAAACCCCCGAGACTTTGTCCCTAATGTGGTACCTTTAGGCATCCTATGGGAAACCATAGCCCTGGCAAGGATGTTTCAGCACAGCAATAAGCCAGGGATGCACCATCCACCACAGGCTTGTGTTCTACCAAAAGCTCAAGGCCAGGCTGTGTGAAATGGCTCCACTCACCTTGGGGATGCCATCAGACCTTCTCCAGGGGGGACACTGCTCATCCCAGGGCACTCTGGAGCACCTCACGTTCAGGAGTCACTTCTCACTTCAGATGATTTAGGAGTTTTGTGCCTAAGAGCAGCTCATGGTGAGCATGGGTTTGGATGCTGATACAAACCAGTGCCAAAAGGGAGCAAAGTCTGCCTTCCCTGCATGGGGGGCATTTTAACTCAGTTTGTAAGTGCTGGAGAGACCCATGTGGGATGGGGCTGGGAGTTGCATCATGCAGGGCACCCCTTGAATGAGCAGGAATTACACATGAAGGATTCTTTCATCCTCCATTGAGAATCCTCCTGTGTTGGCACCATAGGCTCCTGTTTGAACCCTGGCAGGTCCGGAGAAGGCTGTTTGGATGAGCTCAGTGAAGGCACTGTATGAGTTTTGGGGCACAACAAGCCTCACACACAAAGAGCAGTGCTGTCCTGCTTCCCTGTCCTCCCAGGGAATTTGGCAGCACTGGTGGCTGGGACTGGGCAGGGTGGGCAAGGGGAGGCTCCACACTCCCCCCTGCTCCATCCTGTGCCTGTGAAAATAAATAAACACGTGGGGTTGGGGGGGAACCCTCCAAAAACCTTGCTGGCTTGTTTTGCTTTGCCTATCACAAATCTAAACACAATATTTTCTCGTTCCTGGGCCTGTATGAATTTCTGACAGTACAATTGGAGGCCAGTGCCCGGAGCGTATTGTCTTGAGGAGCCTACCAAGGAAATCGAGAGTTTGGTCAGCAATTGTAAATATCCTCCTGTAATTGAGTTTGTTTGTTCTGCAGTTCGCTCCGGCGTCATGGGCTCTGGGACACCCTGGCACCAGGTTACTGGTGGGAAAGATCCGCTGCTCAGATAAGGATGGGAATAAACTCCACCCACAGAAGTGCCACAGAAAAATCCCTGATTTATCCATTAATTGCTTTAAGGGGTGGTGAGTGCGAGTACAACAATGGGGTATTGACAATAATATGCCTCGTTGGCAGGAAAAGGGCTTTCCCCTTGCTCTGAGGCTTTAATGTGCTTGTTCTTGGAATTATGAAATGTTTGCAAATCCTGCACTGGCTCAGGGATGCAGAATGAAAGACAAGTACCCAACAAAGAAACTAAATGTTGGAATGGCCATTTCCTGCTTGGGATAAAGCAAAATGCTCTTCTTGCTGTGAAATGCACCCAGCACCACAAGCTGTGAGTCTGCTTGGGATGGAGCTGGTCACAAGGGGTTTTTAAAGTTCTTTTTGAGACTGCTCCAAGTTTGTGATGCACAGTGGAGGTGGTGCCCTGGGTCCTTAGCAAGCACAAAGAAATCTATTGGTAGGAGATGAACCATTTACAAAAAAACAGCTATTTTCTAAAAGGCTGCACATCAGTTTTAGCAGGAGCGGGGAATGCCTGAGACACAGGAACTCCTGGGGCTCAGATGAGAATGAGTGCTAAAAAAATGGCTCAAACCTCTTTTAAGGCAGTGCGAGGTGCCAGGACTTTCACTCCCTTCTGTGCTCACACGCTGACATGATGTGGTACACTGCCTTCTGCAGAGGCTGGTACACTGAAGCGTGGCTCTTTGCTGAACCCTCTTTAAAGATGACAAAGAGCCCAAATGATCAAAGTCCTCAGCGATGGCCAGATCTTGGGATGTAGGTGACAGCGAGCAATTGTGGTATATTGCTGAAATCCAGGCCAAGCCTCACTCCCAGGGCATTCCTGGCAGCACCTCCTGCTTGTGCTGGCAGTGTGGGATTGCTTTGCCCATATGAGAAAAGGAGCTTTTCCTGGGCTGTTTGTCTTCAAGTGCTCGTAAAAGATGTGAGTGCTGCAGGGCAGGGCACCCAGGGGCCACTGTCAGCCAGAAAGGAGCCACCTGGCCCTGTGCATGGATGACCCATGGTAGCACACTCCTCCATTAAGGGTTTTCTTCCCAAAGTCTGGTATAAACAGTCTGCACTCGGATGAACACATGAATAAATCAAACCCAGCTTCAGTGGAGCTGCGAGGGAGGAATTAGATGTGATACATGCACAAGAAATATCCCAGGGTTCTTGAGATCTGTTGCTGTGTGCAGCCAGAGCTGTGCCATCACTTTGGTCTCATCTACTCCCCCAAGGCTGCTCAGGGTCCATGTGCTCCCAGAGGTAGGATTTCAGGGCTTTGCATTAAGTCTGAAATGGCTTTTAAAGAGACTTTCTCTGTTTCACTCTGTCAAGTAGAAGAAAATCTTTTCAACGTTATAGAAGTTGCCCATTGCAGGCAGTGGGTATCAGGCTGCAGTTCAGAGGTAAGTACAGCTATTGACCTACTGGGAGCTTAATTTCAGTGTATGTTCCCTTGCTAATGAGTCAGAGGTTCACGTCTGTTCCCTATTAGACGACATGAACCTAGAAAGCACACCATATCCTGCTCTCCATTAAATCAGGTTATGCCGTGAAAGTCGGGGAGTAGTTCCAAATTAGCATTAACATAATTGAGAGCAGAATAGGCCTGGCAGCCCAGCTGGCAGCAGTTGAGTCAGTACAACTTCACCAAGGAGACTGTAAGCAACTCACTGGGTGTTTTACAACCAACCTGGACCACTCTAAGTGTTGCTCTCTACCTGGTGCATAAGGTGACTGGAAGATGCTTTAGACCAGAAGTTTCTTTAAAGCCCTTGTGAAAGGCTTTGGTATGATGTTCTGTACATGTGCTGGATCCCAAAGCACAGGTGGGTACCTATGGAAGTGGAGTTGCAGTGAGACCCCAATGGCTTGTAGTGCCATTGAGTTATGGGGGCAGAGTTGCCTGTCCCAACTCTCATTGTGCGAACAAACAGATACCTGAGCTCTCAAAACCTGCAGCATCTGAAGGAACAGGCAGAGATGCAGGACCAGAGCCCGCTCTGCTCCCTTTGGCAGTGGTGGGACTCGCTCACAAATAGCAGGAAATAGATGTGGATGTAGATCTGATAGCACGGTGCTCCCTGCTGTGCTGAGAGCAGATATCTGAGGTCTGGGGGGAGAAGAGGCTGGGCACGTCGTGTATCCATGGTTCCAAAGGCAGGGCTCTATTGTTTTGTGCTGTGCAGAGGCTGTTCCCTGGAGGATATCCTGTCTGAGAGGACCCTGTGCCAGTCTGCTCCATGGCTGTGGAGGGGCTGCATGGTCACGGTGAAAAGAATTCGATAACGCCTGGTAAAAGCAGTGATTCATCTGCAGGGGTGAAGCGAGTGAGCAAAGTCAGATTTTGCCTCTCTTACTGTGTTTTTAGCAGTATGCCCATGACCCCTCAGGACATCCTTACAGGCTGCTGGGCACTCATGGTGCCCTGAAGGTGTGCAAGGATGTTTCAGTGTCATCTGCACTGTCTCCTGTGGGGAACACAGCCACAGAGAAGCACCCAGCTGTGAGGAGCCCCAGCCAGGGCTCTCTGTGTTGTGGTCCTGTTTGGTGAATGCTCTGGGAAGAGCTGTTTATTCCAATGGGACTGCCTTGTGAGTATCCTGACTCTGACTTATTTAGTCTGCCCTGCTGGATATGAAAAATCATCAAATATATAATGTATAACACACCAAGTCATTTTGGACATGGAATTCCCTAAAGGCAGGATGGTTTTGCTCCTTCTGGCTGCTTCCAGCAGTGGTTTAAAGGATGTGCTCTGCCACAAGCCAGCATGGTCCTCAGAGGGGCAGATGCCTTCACAGAGAGCTGGTGAGGCTCCGGGAAGTTTGGGCTCCTTGCTGATCCTGTAACTCACTCCTTTGGTGCTGGTGCTGCCAGTTGCACCAGTAGAGCTGTGCATATGAGGATGTGGGATGTTCCCAGTTGGGAGAGGATGACTGGGAGGTTGGGATGGGACAGGAACAGGCCCTGGTGGGGTGTCAACAGCCTGTCTGTTCCCATCGACTCTCTGTAAACACAGGCAAAAGGTTCTCATGCATCTTCTTCCAGTGAAAAGTACAGATTTGGTAACATCAGGATGTTTTCTGAGCCTGTGTTGTGTTTTCTGAAGCTTTTGTTTAGATTTTTTGGCTTTTCTCTAAAAGTGACTTCCACGTCCTCTTCTAACATTCTCAAAACTAAGGTGGTGCCCCATCTTGGAACAGAGGTGGAAATAGTTTCAGCATTTCCTCCGAGTACTAAATAAAATAAAATTAAAAAAGGAAAAACTGAAAGCCCAAAAATTTGAAATAAAAATTTTGGATCTGTTGAGTTATTTTTTCAGTCAATCCAAATGAAAATTTCAGTCTTGACCTCTCCTCACGAGTGTGGGAGCTGCCACCTGCAGTGGCACTGCCAGGACAGAGCTGCACGTGGTAATTGGTGCCAGCAATGCCTCCAGAGGTGAGGGATGAGCCCTGGCATTTGCAGTTGAAGCCTTATTTTGTGAGTGAGGTCACTGGGACACGGAGTGCCCATCACTCCATCCTGCCCAGCAGCTGGAGCCACATCCTGCAGGGATTTAATTTGGACCAAGGGCAGTGATTTATCCGCCTTTCCTCACTTTCCCAGTCAAGTGGGTCACTGTTAAACTCGAGTGACCTGAGCTCGCTCTGGGAGCTGGAGGCTGGCTCCTGAGCAATGCCAGGGCAGGGGGAGAGGATTTGCTGTATTTACAGTTATAAATCACAGCCCAGAGCTGCCCCACCAGAATTTTCCTTGTGGCTCTTTCTCTCTCCCACCCAGAAAAGCAGATGGTCGCTGTGCTCCCCTCCGCCGCAGAGCTGCATCACAAATTACACGGGGGGGTGTTTGTGAAAGTCCTGCTTGCTCAGCTCTCAGATTTTACAAGAATCATCAAGAATTCAGCTTAGACTTTCCACAGAAAGGGGGGAAAATCCATTATTTGCTGCTGCTTGGCAGTTGTGAGAGGGGAAGTGGCACATGGGCCAGCACTGGGATCCTCCCCTTGGGCTGCACCAGCAAGGATATTGCTCCTGCAGAAGTTTTAAAAGAAATGGGTTGTTTCAGTAGAAGTTTTAAAAGAAATGGGTTGTTTCAGCACTTCATTTGGCTTCAAGTTCCTTTGGAATTGGCTTGTCTGGCTTTTAATGAGCTGAGAAGACTTGAGTTCTTCTGCACCCAGGCTTGATATTCCCCAGAAATTCAGCTCTTATTTGCTATACACTTCCACAAACAGACTACAGATGTCAGCTAGGCAAGATTTTAAGTTCACCATTGGGGAGTTGGTTTGATGGTGCAGAGCTGCAGGTCCCACAGGACGCTGCCCTGGGGATGGGTCACTGCTGTGTGGCCACAGGACTTCTGGGGCTCATCTCCTTCCACTTGGCATGGACAGGGTACCACAGGTCCCTAAATTTGGCGGGTGGATTCTGATGAGGTTGCTGTGAGTGCTGACTCATTTGGCAGCTGGACACAGCCCGTGAGTCACCATGAATCACATCCGCTGCATTTTGGGGTCCATCACTACTCTTGAAGTCTTTGAAGTGAGCTATACGTATGATTCCTTGGAAACAGCTTCCCTTAATTAAATCAAAGGAAAAGCATCACTGGACTTCAGAGCCTCAATTAGCAGGAAAAGCAAACTCCAAGCACAAGAATTTAAGCCCATTTCTGGCAGGACATGGTGAGCTCTGCTTCATGCAGGAGTTGCCAAATGGCACTGAGTGTTGCAAACGGCATGAGAAATCCGGTCATTAAAATTGCCTCAGTGTGGTTTAGAGACAACCAGGGATGAGCAGCCAACTCAGCTCCTCCTCACAGAGGGCAGGGCTGCCACAGGCCATGGAGGTGATAGGGGAGGGTGCCTTGGTACCTGTGGTCTGTGCCAGAGGCCATCAAAGGCATTCATCAAAATCCCGGGGCTTTCATTGGCTTTTGCAGAGATTGCAGGCGAGTAAATATGCTAATTCACTAATTCAGCAAAGTACTTAAGCACATACTTGAAGCAGACAGCTTTTTAAGTGTCTTTAGGAGTGGGAGCCAAGAAAAGGAGGGAACACAGCAGATCATTCTTCCCTGGCCTAAAATCAACAGCAACTTCAGCACATCCAATACAACAGCCATCTTCAAATCCTGCCTTTTCCTCCCCCTCTAGAGTGAGCAAGAGAGCTCAGCCCAGGGCCACCAAATTCACTGCAGTTGTCACTTCCCTGCTGGAGGTGGTGGCACCTTCCTGCCAGCCTGGCCCTGTCACCTTACTTTTATCCATGCTATTGACCCACCCACTCTTTTTCCCCCCAAGTATTTCTGGGTGCTTGAGGCTGCAGTTTTGGGAAAGGTTTTTTGGAAGAGCAGTGCTTGAAATGCCATGGGATCACTGCCTGTTGTGATGGACCAGGGTCTGCACATCCTGCATGGAGCCTCCTTAGACCTTGGTGCATCTGAGACTGCACTGGGAGGAAAGGCCAGATTATTCTTTGTGGCTCCCACTCCTGTTTGATTTTTGGCAAACAGCCTGTTTATGTTTTTCCTCCATATTTTTCTTAGTTTTTTTCCTCTGGTTCAGTCCTAGCTGGAGTGTGAGAGCTGGATAAAACCTTTAGCAAAAGCTCCTGCACTGGACAAGCATCAGAATGTTTCTCCAGAGTGTGAAAGCATTCATCAATACAAGAAAGAGGGAGTGACACATCTCATCTCAGCTAGAAGGTGATAAATACATTTTCCTCCTGGATATTTTATTATCAATGAATAGTTGCATTACGAAGATCCTGCACTTCTCCCTCTCAGGTGGAGGGCTCTTGACTCGGTGATTTTTGGTTTGGATGATGGTCTGTTTTGACCAACAGCTGCTGGGAGGCAGCAAAGCTGTAAACCCAGCCATAAATACAGACTGTCAGTCCACGGTGCCCAGTTGTGAAAACAGAAAAAAAACCATGAATTCATATGCTGTCTGCTTTGTTGTCTTCACTTTCCTTCACTTGAGGCAATTTCCTTTTGCAGTTGAGTGAAGCCTTCCAGGGAGATGGTTGCTGCAAAAGGAGCTGTGCATTAACTGGGATCAGCACTGCTCAGATCTTGACACGTTGGGGTATTACAGGTTATTGCTTTTAGTGCTTCTTTAATCAGGGGGAAAAATACATAAACTGGGAGAAGCTAATTGGTCTCCAAATGACGCACAGCAGGTGATATCGAGTTATCTTCTCCAGCCCATGTGCCAGACTGTGCCACAACTGATTTTGGAAGAGGAGTTTCTCAGGGACAGAGAGGGTGGGCTGGAAGGGGGAGCTGAAAGTGGAGTTTAGGAAATGTCTCTAGAGAAGCCGCTTGCCTCATGTCAACTTTGGTGTGTGCTCCAGAGAGCCCAGACAGAGTCTTTTACCACTCCTGTCGCAACAAATGAGCAAACAAAAAAACCCCACAATATAAAGTGTTTGGTGAGCCAGAGAAATGGAACAATTCACTGCCAGCAAGGAAAGGAAAATGAAATCAGATGGGCTTAAGCAGAAAAACAACCCTCTGCATGCTTCTTCCCAGAGAGACAGACACATTGTGGGGCACTGTGGCATGTGATTCCTGCCAGAGCTGGAGTGGGTTGTGTGGCTGTCTCCTGGCTGGCTGTAAAAGTCACTTCCAATATGTCTGTCTGTGGGAATGTGTAAATTATGGCAGGGAAGACAGCCCGGGTGCATTCTCAGCCCTGATCCAAATGAAGATGACGTTATTTCCTACTCTGCTTGAATCCCTCTCGTTGCCACTGGTAAAGCACTCTTAACTGTTGGTGCTCAGGTTGTATTTGCTGTGAATCTGGGAACTCAGGTGATGCCCTCTGCCCACCTTGGAGGTGAGAGGGGCCCTACCTGCTGTTTTTATAGGATTGCAATTACGTGGAGATCTTGATGGTTTGAGTTAGGTTTTCCTGCTAATAAAACTTTGATTCCACTTTGATTCAATCCACTGAACCCTGCTGCAGGGTCAATGCCAAAGAGTAGGGCTGAGGTTGCCACTCTATCAGCCACTGTCATCTGCCTGGGGGCAAATGTTTGGCCACAGAATACATAGTTTTTATATGTGTACATGGAATTACTGAAAACAAAACCATCAGTTTTTTCTTTCCTAGCATTTCCAAACATTTTTGCTGTCTAATCTGCTGCAAAGTGCTGGTGCTGCAGGTTTGGGCTCTCCTGGGTTTAAAGGAATGGGTGCCTTGCACAGGCTCCTTTGCTCAGTTTGTAGTTGTTGAGTTCAGCATTTTTGGTGGGTGTGTTTTAAGGAATGATTCACTTATTTTTCCTCAGGGCTAATTCAATGTGAGCCAGGAGCAGGGCAAGGAGGATATGGGTTTGGTTTTGCAAAACCTCATCTGTGACTTTCAATTTGCTAATCCAAACCCAGAACTAAAGCGTGGCTGGAATCCAGCTTCCAATTCATCTAAAATGATTGAAAACCAAAGCTGAGGTTTGGGAATGTGGATCTCCTTTTAACCCTCTCTTGCTCCATCATTTTATCTTCTCTTTGAAGGCAGAATAAGCAGGAGACTTTCTAAATGAGCATCAAATACCAGAAAGATTTTGATGGCATCTTTTTTTATGACATGCCCTTTTCCTGACTATGACTTATTTCCAGCTGCTTTTGCTCTTTGCCAAGCTCAGGGACACACTGCTCTGGAGATGTAACTGCTGCAGGGGCTCGAGGGGGAGCAGATTTGCATCCAGAGCAACACGAAGGTGGTGAGTCTGTGGTGTTGGAACTGGTTTGTTCCAACCCCAGGAAGCCCCTGAGCTGCCCCAGGGGACAGGAGGGAGCCCTCAAAGTCCCAGCCCAGCCCTGCCCCTGTTAAACCTAAGATGTAACTGGGCAAAGGGACACTGTCCAGTTTTATGGCTGGGAAACAAGGCTGAGAGGCAGGAACACTGTGCCCAAGGGGACATGGCAGAGCCAAAGGCTGAATTCAGGGTTTCTGGCTCTTTTTCTGCTCTCAGTGCCACATTTTGGGGGAGGGGGGTAGAGGGTGAGCTGTGCTTTCAGCCCTGGTCAGTGGCAGGGGAGCAGCACTGTGTCCTTTCCACTCCCAGACAGGCAGGCAGTGCACAATAGAACCCTTCTGGCCCTTTTCCCCCTCTCCTGGATCTGATCCCACGTAAGCTGAGCAGAGCCCTCCACACAGCCCATCCCCGTGGAGGGGAGCAGCTCAAACAAAAGAGTTCGTGTCAGAGGATTTTCTTTCCACTTCAGCATTTCAGATTTCCGAGAGCCTCCCAAACACAGCGGTGCAGTGTCTGCGAGGGAGCAGGAATTGAACATCTGGGAAAGGTTAGGGTCAAACGTATAAATGGGGGAAGCACAGCACATTTCATTAAAATACTCAATCTGTGACGTCAATTGAACTGATCAAGCCCTTCTGCCTTGCAGTTAGGGAATCATTAGCTTTATCCAGTGGGGAGTGTTTATATGGAAAATATGAGGCCAGGAAGTCTCTCCTGATTGTGATATTGAGGCTATCAAAGGAGCTCGCTCTCCCCCTTTTTTAATTCAATCCCTACGTGTTGCTTTCCCACCCTGTTACGGTAACACCAGCCTCTTCCCTGGCCCCTGTGGGGTGACACTTGCCATCTCCTCGCCAGCCAAGCTGCTGTGCCTGCCTTGTGCTTCTCATGGGCTTGGATGCCACGGGAGCCTGTGGAGCTGCTCTGCTGTCCCCTTCTGCACAGGGTTGTGTGAGGCAGCTTCCTACCACACGTGCACATGTTGGCCACAGTCCAAAGTACACTTGGAAGTATTAAGATGAAGTTTAGGAGTATAATAAAAAAATAGCTGCCATGGGAATGAAATTTCTGCTCTTGCAGTTTGTTTAGAATGCAAGACTGCGTGTCTGCACGGATATGAAATGTCAGGGATCGATGTACGATACCCCGGTGTGCTCACAGGGCACTTGGAGTTGTAGGTCTTCTGCATAAGAAATTAAATACTTTGCAGTCTCCAGTAATTTGGGTTCATTTCTCAGTAATTCTGGTTCATTCAAAGCCTGTTCAGTTTCCTGTCAGACAGGTCTTGATTTCTGTGTTCCAGGGTTTAAAAAAAAAAAAAAAAAGCCACAGAATTACTTGATTGCAGTGCCTGATTCTTGGAAATCTGAACCCAAAAAATTGGAATCATTCCTTATTTGCCCAGGGAAAATTCCAGCTTCAGCAGCTTCTCACTGCCCTGCAACATGGCTTTCCTGGGACCCTCTTATGGACATGGCTCTCCTGGGACCCTCTTATGGACATGGCTCTCCTGGGACCCTGCTATGGAATCAGCTGTGCTGGGACCCTGCAGCCAGGCTGGGATTTCATCCTCACAGGGACAAAGTGTTCAATCACACATGAAGTTCATGACTGAGCTTCAATGTTCTGCATCCATCCATTTGGGATTTGATCATCTTTCAGCCAGTCCTTTATGTCCCCCTTAGGTTTTCTCATGTCTGTCTGTCAGGGGGGAGTTTTTATCCCTTGTCTTAAATCCTGGGTATTTATTTCTGTTGCTGAAGTCTTTCCCTGAAATTCTGTTACCTTACAGAGACAGTCAAATCTCACAGACCTCATGGACCTTGGGAATGTCAGTCATGAGCCATGTCAGCCTTGGATTTCTTGCAAAAAAGCCTTCAAATCAAACTCTTCCTCATTGAAGAAGGGGGTCTCCCTGCAAAGGGCCTTTTTTCCTTTTTTGTTCTTTTTAAACTTGAAAGAGCTTTTGTTTAATTTCTGAGCAAGCCCTTTGCTTTCTGTGACCTGATCTCAGGCACACACACCAGCTGGGAAAACAAAAGAACTGTAAAAGCAGCAGAACAGCAAAGGCATGGATGAAACCATGAGAAAAATTGGGTTTCTTGCCATGCAGCTGGGTGGTCCACATGGAGCCTGGGTGTTGTGCTGAATCTTGAGAAACTTAACACACCTCTGAGCACAAATATCTTCTCTGCAGGATCAGGCACCTCATTTACCTCCTTCTACATCTCAAGACTTTTCCTCAAGCCATGTGGTGCTGCTTTAAAACTCTGTCCTGACAACCGAAGGACAAGCACTGGGGGATGGATACCAATGTCCACCTGAGCTGTGAGGACTGGTGGCTTCTTAGGAGATTTCAGCCTTGGATCTGAAACACACACTTTGGTGTGAATCCAGCCCAAAAGGATGGCTTTGTTCTGTCAATCCCCGATGGCAGCAAGTGCAGGTGTGGCCACAGGGGACTCAGGGATGTAACACCCCAAGGTGTCACTGCACACATCTTCTTCTGGTGGCCTGAGCTCGTGATGGCCTCAGCACAGCTGATCTGGCTCTCTGCCTTCCTTCTGTCCAAGCAGCTGACATTAAGTTTCATTGTGCTAAGTAGATTTAATTGCTGTAATTCTCATCAAACCCCCCAGTAGACAAGGATTAGGTTGTGATGCACCTTGATGTGGTGGATGTACTCATACACCATGGAGTGCCAGTGAAGGTGCTGCACAAATGTCTTCTTTTTTGTTTGTTTTTTTTTTTCCTTTTTTTTAGTAAAACTAGACCTAATTTCCCTGCACACCCCTTCCTTGCTGTCCTTGCTGTCCATGAGATCCCATTGCAGATTGATCCCAGCACAAGGTGGCTCAGCTCTCCTCCAACACCAGGCAGCTTTGTGCCCTTGGAACAACCATGTCAGACACAGAAAGGAAGGAGGATCTCTAGAAAGTGGTAGGATGTATGGAAAGCACTAAAGTAAAATTGCTGCATCTGTGAAAAAGACACATCTTCCACGGTTTTCCCCCATGAATCTGACCTTTAAATCCTTACACTTACAGACACACACACTCATATGAGCAAGCCTCACTGAAGAATTGTCTGTGTCTCCCTTGAAACAGCACCAAGGGGCAGATAGGCAGGTCCTCCCCCCTTCCTGCAGCTCTGAAGCTTGAGCATCCATTTGATGAGGCAAAGCACCAACCTTATGTTTGAAAACATGTGTGTGAAGCTCTTGAGGTTGTGACCCAGGACGGGTCAGCCAATGTGCTGTTTAAAAAGCACAGTATTCAAAATGAAATATTTTTTCTCTTTTGAATCACGGCAGTCAACTGAAGTGCTTCCAGACCAGAGCCAACTGTTTGTAATTGGATATTTAATTTGTTTTGTGTAGTTTAGCACTGAGTCTCCACATCGTCTGAGGGAAAAAAAAAACAAAACAAAACAAAACAAAAAAACCCAAAAAACCCCCCCAAAAAACCAACCAAAATAAATTTAAAAATCTTTCAAAGTCAAAAGGATTTGCCAGGCTTGATAATATTATTTTGTACTCTAATTAGCTCACTTGCCAGAATACGAATGAAAACAACGCTTGGCTGCACTTAGTTTCTGGAGGTGCTGCCCAGACCAGGACAATGCTGATGGTGGGGTTCACACTTCCCACCTCCAGGAGGTTCAGCCATCCCTCCCAGGTGGAGCCCTCATGTTAGCTGAAGTGTGAGCAGTGGAGTGGCACCAGAGGGGAGGTTGGCATGTACATATCTCATATGGCACAAAGGTTTCCCTTGGTTTGGTTTTGTCTCTGCACTGACTGGCTCTGTGGGGGCTGCCGGAATATGTCATTGACTCACAGGCAAAGATGGCCCATCACTGACAGTTTGACCAGACCATCTCTGTCCTGAGGGGTTATTGATTATCCAAGCATAACTGTGACCAAGAACTGCTGAACATTAGATAAAAGACAGATCTGTTAGATTAGACTGAAAATAGATGTCTCTGTACAGCGTGGCACTCTGCCCAAGAGCATAAATTGCTATATCACCTTCCCTTTTCACAGGGTGACCTACCTCTGACACAAATGATGGATTAATGCCTGGAGGATTTAAAGCTTAAGCTCTCAAAATTTCCTCCTTGGCCACCTTTGCTGCAGGAAAGGTTGCGTGCTGCTAATCAAAAGAAGTTGCTGAGCAACTTTTAAAAGTGTTGGAACCATTCTCAGATTATCGTGTATTTGTGTCAATTTTCCCTTTGATTTGTCTCCACTGAATGACCCAATATACAGTTAAGTGCTACCAGATAGTTAATCACCTGAAAGCATTAAGTAATTTTATTCACATGTGCATGGAGTTGCCCATCTATTTGGAGATCTGGCAAACCAGCAGTCACTTGGAGACAGGAAACTCAGGATTTTTCAACAAATTATGTAAAACACTGAGCAGTGCCTGATTTCAGAACTGAACTGTATTTTGCCAGGAATTCACACAGATGGGTCTGTGGAGCATCACAGGGGTTTTGGCCAACTGGGCTCTTTTCACACTGTGCTTGTGAACATTTTCATGGTCACCTTCACACCACCTTGCCTTCCCCTCCAGCTCAGGGCTTTTTGGTTGGTTGAAGGATATGTTTGACTTGAGTTCCACTGAGATTTCACTCAGAGAGGTTGAAATACTTTGAATGCAGCGATAAGAACAGAGAGAAACCAGAATGCTATGACAAATGGTAATAAGATGTCCAATGAATGACATCAAAACCTGACTGAAGATAAGCCCACAGTGATACACACAGAGCCAGAAGACAGATAGGAACTGCAGAGGAAGCCAAGAAGGAACAATGAAGTTATGATAAGACAGCAGCCAGGAGAGAACAATGCAGAAATGATCTGGGTTAAATCTGAAGCAGAAAACCATGGCTGGTGCCAAGAAAGAAACCTGAGGAACATGGCAGGGCTGACTGCAGTACAACTGCTGGGTCTGGACAAGAGGGACAGCCCATGTGGCAGAAGGAGATCAGAGGCTCAGATCTCCTGACGTGGTTCCTCCCTCATCAGAGAGCAAAAACTCCCAGGAAAAGTCCCTTGCTGCAGACTGGAGTCCCACTCTTGTCTGAGAGAATTCAAAGTTCAAAGGTGGGTGTGGAAGAAGCAGAGACAGCACAAAAAACCCTGGTGGTAAACAAAGTGGAAGTGGGTGAGGCAGGGGAACAGGATCCAGCTCTGACTGACGTATCAGCCACCTAGCACTGTTTGTATCCCCGTATCTTCCATCTCAAAAGGAAGGCACAGGCTTTGTCCTCGGGGCTGGTTTATCTGTGCCCCAGGCTGGTTGGCAGCAGGAGAGCTCCTGTGATGAGGGACCACGTCCCTGGGACAGAGGTGGCTCCAGGCTGACCTTGTGCATCAACCAAGAGGGGCAGTGATGGGAACAGGAGCTCAGGGTGCTGGGATGGTGACAGGGTGCTGTCACATTCAACCTTTCCCTGTGGGCAAAGGAACTGACTCACAGAAATGTGTGTTGCTGTGCAGGAGGGAAAAGAGAGGTGACAACATGGATTAGGTTTGAACAGGGATGGAGCAGGTCAAGGCATCCATCTCTGCTCAGCAAAACACTGGGACGTGCCCAGCTGTAAATGTCAAACAAGTCCTGCAGCCTTGACTGGGGATTGGTTATAAGCCTTTTCTGCTTTTCTGAATTAAACAAATGCTTTAAAAACTTTGCAAACTTGAAATCAGGGACAGCAAAGCCAGTCTTGCTCTATTTTTCATATTTGTTCCCAGAGGCTTCTTGGCAAAATTGTACTCTGTGTACTTTTTCAAAAGAAATCTGGGACAGAATTACTTGAATAGGGAGCTATAAGTGATAAAAATCTGTTTATACCACAACATCTCCAGCCAAATGATTGACGTATACATTTCTGTCCTTCCATTGATGTAACTTTTCAATTTCCTGTTGATGTCTAAGCTTGATTTATTTTTCCATTTATTTGGGTTTTACAAAGAGCACTAAAGAGCTTGGCACTGGGGTCTCCTTTTTTTCTGTCAGTTCAACCCTCTTAGTCCTCGATCACTTCATTGTTTCTCCAAACAATGAAAAAGAGAGATGGAAAGAACAGCTGTGAACAGCTGGTTTGCTCACCAGGTGTCTGACTGGTGTTCAAGTATCCTCTTTTGAGGGAGGCCTGTATTCCCCCAAAAAGCCCCCAGAAATCTAAATTCAGAGTTCACTTTATTTGCTTCCTTCACACATGATGTGACACAGATTTGCAGATCTGAAAGAAGCCAGGAAAAGCCAAACAAACAAGAAAAGCTGCTCCAAGAAACCTCAGGATTTTTTCTCTCCAGTTGCACTCCAGCAGAATTGAGCAGAGAGCTCTGCAGGACCTTCTTTGGCAGATTGTGCCAGGTTACTTTTAGAGACTCCTTTCTCTTCTCATCATAGAACTGCCCTCTGCTTCCTTCACCCAACAGCATAATCAGCAAAGCAGTGGTCAGGAGCCAAGCCTGGAGACCTCTGGTTTTGGAGACACTTCAGCAGTGGCAGCTCATGGCCATGGTGACTCCTGTGTTTTATTCTGCCTGCAAATCTGCACACTTGGGCAAAGAGTCTCCACCTATTCCCAGCTCAGAGAAGTCCTCTGGTTCCTGTGTGTTGCCCGTTGTCCCAAGGTAGCAGAGCCTTGAATTCAAATCAAGCAAAAGCAGATTGAATTCAGAAGCAAAGCTGATTTATTGCCTGCAGATTTGTAACGGGATCACAGCAGTGCTCAAACATGCCCCAGAAATAGTGATGTATTCCTAACATCCTGCTCCACAGAGGTTTATTCAAGGAAAACAGAAAGAGGAAAATGCACATATATGACCATGAGGGAGGACACACAGATTTAGTGGCAAACCCAACCAAGACACTGCTCAGCAGCTCTGTCTGCAGTAGCAAAAATTTGGTGAGCAGCACTGGCTAAAGCTGGAGCTTCCAGTTGCCCACCTGCTCTCTTACCCCTAGGTATGACAGCTTCTCCTGGATGCTTCTACCTCCTGACTTTTCTGGGAGGTCACCTGAGAATGCCAGCACCTATTTTTCTCTTCTAGTCTACAGCTGTGCTGGTGAGGAGGTCACCAAAGCCAGCACACCCCCAGGTGTGGGCACACCAAGTGCTTCTTAACATGCTCCAGCTGCTCCAGTCACAGTGAGCCAGGTTGGCAACATCCTCCTTTACTGGGAATAAGAGAAGACAAAATATAGCCCTTAATCTTCATAAGCAATAAAACAAGAAGCTGTAGGTCTCACTTTGTCATTTCTCAGATTAAATGCTTTACCATCTACAATAATAACGTGATTTCTGGCAGCCACTATGAAGCTAATAGCTCCTGTTCAGCTGAAGACACAGAGCAGAACATTGTGTGTGCCTAAACCCATCCCAGTTCAACAAAACATATGAGCATGGACTTCAGTTCCAGGGAAATCAGGGCAGTTTTGAGTTTGACTGCAAACCCAGATAGGGTGAGCAAAAGGAGATTCGCTCATTTTGATGCAACCATGTTTACATCACTAATTTGATCTGCATCATCTTGATTAGCTCTTGCAGCAGATGTGTTACGGGGCAGAAGACAAACCAGGTAAGCAGCCCAGCTCCAGCAAAATTAAAACCCACTTTGAGTCTGCTTTATGCATGTGTGACCCTTCCAAGAGACTGGCATTCAATAGCCAACATTGGCATTTTCTTTCCTCTGTTTTGTAAGTAATTTCACCATTAGTAATGAGAAGGAATTCACATGTGCATATGCTTCTCAAGCAGCTGAGGACAAGTGGACTGACTAAATATCTCACAGCACATCAAACTACATTGCCATAATTTGAGGTAATTGAGCTTTCATTGGAAAATTATTTAGAGAAGAAAAGTAAGCATGTTCCCTTTCTTCAGGTATTAATCCTCTATTGCTTCTCACCCTGCACAGTAGCATTGACTAATGGTATCCACAGTCTGTGGATTTCAGCCCAGTTATGTTGATAAAGTTACAGGGATTCATCTCACATGAAGATATGGATCACTGTTCTAAAATCAAGTCACAGGTTTCACCTTCCACGTCAAATCTGTCTTCCTAGTTAAAAAGAAAGTTAAATTTGAAACTATTTTTTATGAAATTCAGCATCATTTCAGTTACATCCCACAGGAGATCATGAGAAGGGTTCCTGTGTAACTCTCACACCCTGTGACCCCTCTGGTGTGGGTTGAGCTCTCTCCTCTCCTCCCTCTGTCATGCAGCATCCTGGATTCATTACACTCTATTACAAAAATTGATTTTTTCCTGCAGAATCACTATCCAAAGCAAAAATATCACAGCATAGAATCAGATCCTTTTGGATTTGGCTCCTTGCAGCATCAAGCAGAGCCAGTTCTGATGCCAGCAGAGCCCTCCAACAGGGAACTGGGGCAGGACTAAACACCAGCCCCCCATTTCTGTTGGATACATCTCAGTTGGGCCAGTGGTCTGAGGGACACGTCTCACCTGGAGCCCCCGACAAAGAAAAAGCAATCAGGAGAAAAGCTGATCAGCATCTGCCACCTCATGGTAACTGCTTTAATTTTCCTATGGACCAGATCCTCTCCAGCTGAGACTTTTCTAGTAAGTTGATTTGCAGCTAAAGGAAATTGGATTTAAGTCAGCGTGTTTGCCTCCTGGGTATAAAGGGCTGTAAGTGGGAAGTGTTTATGTGGTTGTAGTAGCAATAATGTGTGAGATTTTGGGGAGAAGAGCTGAGATATGCTGGCAACATTTTGGAGCTTAATCTGGTAAGGCTTCAGTCTTTGTTTTGAGCTTCTCACTTTTTTCTAAGCATGATTTGGGTTATCTTTAAGTTGAGGTGCCAGCTGTCTCTCTCACCTCTGTAGGACTGTTCATAGACTCAAAGTCAGATGTTTCAGTGCCTGGTGTGTGTTTGGGGTCCCAGGAGGGCACTGCAGTACAAATAACTAAGCAGAGCAGTTCTGTATCCTAATGGCTATTTTCTATTTTACCTTTTCATCTTCCTTCTTGAATTTATATTCCTTTCCCAAAAACAGCATTTTCATACCTGTTTTCTGCTGTTGTAGAGATGAAGTAGATAACAAATGCACTTGTAAAGCAGGAGAGGGCTTAACCACTGTTCAAATGCTTCCTGAGAGCGAGTGTGGTGTGAGCAGCCACGGCGGGAATCCCTTCAGATGCTGAAGAAGGATTGATGCTATTGACCAGAAGAGCTTCCAAAACAGAGGTTTGAGCCCTAAGAAGCGGTGCCGCATCTCGCAGAGAGGAGTGTGCCAGCAGCGGGGCCGTGCCGCGGTCCCCCGGTGCCACCTGCCGGACCCTGCGCGCTCCGGGATGCTCCGCACGGAGAGCAACAGCACCTTCGTGTGGCCAGCCGGGACCGGGCTGTGATACAACCCGGGCTGCAAGAGGTCTGCAGGGGGAGGAAAAAAAAACCCAAACCAAAAAAAACCACCTCAAACAGGCATAACCCCCCCCCCCCTGAAACAGGCATAAAGTCATGCTGTTACCTTGTACTTGCTGGGCTCTGCTTGAGTTCTGGGAATTCAGGTCTCTGGTGCCACTGGAGGTGCCTCAGTTGCTGTTATTTTTAGTGGCACTGGTCAGTTCCAGCCTCTTTTCACCAAAGTTCTCAAATACCATACATTGCTTCTTGCCCTAGGGAACTGTGTAGGCAATGGGGTACGTGGGTGAGCAGCTCCTTGTAGCAGAACAGGAATAAGGGGGGGGGCCAGGCTCTTGCCCACCCCGGCAGAGTTTGTGCTGGAGGAAAGCATGACCCCCAAAACCACAGGCTAAGCACACACTCTCATGTGTTGCTCCTCACAAACACCATGCACTGTTTAAAGAGGCATTTGGGCATTCCAGGGGCACCCCCCCAAACAGCTGAATTGTTTTTATGTTGGCATGTGCACATAAGTATCTAACACATCTGCTTTTGCTGGATTTGCACTGGGCACTTAAGATTTGGGCTGTATTGGAGTGACTGTGGTTTGGCTTCTGATGACATCAGGTTTCTCCCTGCTGCCCCAAAATCTCTGTGGCTTCTCTCTTAAGTTATGAGTTGTATAAGGAAGGTGAAGGCCTTTGGTAGCTACCTCTACCTGTCCTGAGCTGCAGATACAAGGTGTTATTATCCAGGAGGTAGGTCTGTCCTTCCTGATTTCCTGTCTCAATCCAGTTGTTATTCTGTTTGGAATATGCTGCTATCGCTGTCATCTATATTCCCCTCTTTCACGCTGCACCAGGATTGAAAAGGTTTATTTCCTGGGGGCTATTTTTAGCAGTGACACCATGGTTAAGCCAATCCAGCCTGGCACTGACAGCTCTCACTGCCTTGCAGCTCCGAGGTGCAGCCGGCTGGAATTGGGTCAGCCCTGCCAGGCATTTCCTGCAGCACACAAGGCTCTGCTGGCTATTGGGCTCCAGCTGGGAAGCACCAGGAACTGCTCTTTGCTTCCATATGGGCGAGTCCAGCAGAGCCTGGTCTTACCTGGATATTCTTCTGTGTGCATCCACCTCAATGCTTTGTGCACTGGGTCACCCTCTTGAGGTGCTGCCTTGAAGCCACCAGGCAAAACTGTTTGTGTGACCAGCCCTAACCTGCTGTGGCCAAAAGGAGATGGCACAGCAGGGACCTGGTATTGAACTCCCACATTGGATGAGAAGATGCTATAGTTTCTCATAGACTGATTTATTTTCTTCAGCCATTGCCTGCAATTCCTTTGTAGTTGACCTCAAAACAGAGCTCTTGTGTCTCTCTCCCACCAGAACCTCTTCCCAAGACTTTCTTTTTAAAATCTTTTTTCTCTGATTGTAGGGAGGTTCTTTGCTGTTTTAATAATAACTGAACTTTTGTACTGTGAAATTCACTGTGCAATGGCTTCAAGCAAAAATTACAGAAAATATGTAGGTCTCTATTACATACATCTTTTCCCTTCATCTCTCCTTCCAACTGAGCTGGTGTTTGTAGAAGAAAAAGTGCTTTTTGTCCAGAAGTGTCTATAAATTGAGGTGGACAAAATAAGAGGAAAAAACCTGAGGGAAGGACTGAATATGGAGTTGCACTGGTGGCAGCTGGTGGCCTTGGGTCTCCAGCCAGGAGCTCTGACCCTTGGGTAGGCTTTTTGTCAAGCCTTAAATAATGGAATAGTGGAATAAATAAGTAGTTGACTTCAGCTAATCCACTTTGAGAGGATATAGCAGAGGTTTTGTGCAACCCACCACCCCTGCACTCTGGCACAACTGCTGACAGAGCTGCTCTGGTCTTTGAAGCAGTTGTAGTGCAGATGATTTGTGGAGATCTGAGGAAAGGGTGTCCTACAGGTGCTGTCTCACCAGTCACTTTTAGACCCAGCCTGCACGAGGCAGTGCTGCTCTCTGACCATCAGCCTGGCTCCTGGCTGCCTGGGGAAGCACACACACAGTGTGCTTTTTTGGGGTTTTTTTCACAATCCTGCAAAGCTCCTGACACTCTCAGTTGCTCAGGGCAAATGTGGTCCTTCTCACTGCAGAGCTGGGGCAGCTGTCATAGGATCCTCAGTGAGGATGCAAACAGGAATTTGAATGACTTTTCCTTAGAAAAGGATGCAGGCATAAACAGCAGGAGGAGGGTGAGATGCCAAAGGCTGGTGAGGGATGGAGCTGAGGCCCCAGGATGGGCAGGAGGGAGCAGTGTTGGGCAGGGGAGGACTCTGGGACACTGATCCTGGGAGCAGTGCCAGCTTGTTGGCACACACCAGCTCTGCTGTGTGTGTGTGCAGATGAGGTTCCCGAGGTGGTGTGATGTTGCTTCTCCTGGGACAGGGTTGCTGGCAGATGGTATTAGATCCTGGCAATCCTTGGACACAGGAGTATCAAATGGTGAACATCTATAGTTTGCCCTGTGGGCTGGGAGAAAGGAATAAGTCATGGTATTGAGGCCAAATCCCCTCCTAGATTTCAGTTTTCTGCTCACTGGCTTGGACAAAGGCTGCTGGGAGCAGCTCCAGCTCAAGGACAGGAATTCTGAGAATACAACAAAGGCATAAATGTGAGAACTCGTTGTTGCAAACCAGGCCCTGGGTACAACCTGCAGGAGGTGTCTTGAAAGTATCACCTATTTTCACTCTAAGAGAATATTGCAAGAAGCTGCAGAGTTGGAGAAAAAAGGAGACTTTTCTCTCTCCAAAAGACTGTGCCTGCAGCAACATGGAAGGTGCTGTGGTGATGTAGTACCAGGTTTTACATTTTGAAAAATCTCCCTAAAAGCTGGCCTGGTGCCTATCTAAATTAAACACTTTATGCCATGTGTCTCCCTGCTGCAGTGCTAGACAGAAATGTGAAATCAAGCTATTAGCATGGAGGACCTTAGAGGAGACAATTCAGGTTTGGCAACCTTCCTGGTACTGGATAAATGCAAGGCAGAAAAGTCCCATAAAGTTTCCTGTGTGAGCACAGTGCTTAGTTTTCAGCACCCAGGATGCCATTGCAGGACCAGTCTCTCAGCAGGTGAACTACATATTTACTACTCTGGTACTAATCTTTTGTAGTGCAACATGGTTGAGATTTAAGACCATGAACCCTTTTGCCCTTCAAAGGCCCTGGTGTTTCTGAACATTTTGGCAGGATTTTCAAATTACTTTGTTTCGCAGTGAGCAATGAAAATAAATCAGTCCCAGTTCTGATAGCTGCTGCTTTGGAAGGGAAGTGCACAATTAAAAACCTGTCTTGAAAAAATTTCAGCCTCATCTAAGCCACATCTGACAGCCAAGTGCCTGCTCCCCTTCAGCCACAGCACGTGATGTAGGACAGGCTCACAGCAGCGGGGTCACAAAAATGTGCATCCTGGGTGCTGTTGGGTTCCCTCCTCCTGCCAAGAGTGCTGCTGGCAGTGCCAGCCTTGGGATTACTCCTGATACAAACTTCTTCTCAGCTGAGGAGCCCTGAGGGCAGATGGTGGGGGACGCAGCTGATGTTGACCTTAAAACGAGCGGCGCGTGCTGAGGTCGATGGCAGCAGGATGGCCCCATGACATATTTCTTACAGCTTAGACGCGCCAGATCAGATTCCCACTGACACATAAAGCCCTTTTCCACAGCTCTGGCAGTGTTAAGAGCTGGGACAGCCTAATCCCTTCCTAAACCCCTCCTGTGCTGTAACCAAAACCTTGGAGTTTTGCGTGGAGTGGCGAGTGTGCTGACACAGGGTCTGTGGTGCTCCTTGGCATCGCCTCCTGCCCTTTGTGCCTCCCTTCTGGTGTTGTGCACTGGGATGTCTCTGTTTCGGAGGAAGAGAGGTGGTCTCTAAGCAAGCACTATGTGTGTGATGTGTGGCAGCTCCGTGTGTTCCTACTCACTCATCAGCGTAGAGATGCAAAAGGTACTTGGAGGTTTTGTGGCTGGGAGCCTGGCCTTGCTGCCAAGCAGGGAACAGCCACATTGCAAACTTCTTTCTTTTCAGCAAGCAGGGGGTCCACGTAGGAGATAGAAATTAGCAGTGCCCAGGCTACAGAAATTCTGCAGTTGTGTTGGACCTTCCCACACATGGGAGACTCAAAGGGGACGGAGCAGCCTGTGGGAAGCAGGATCCTACAGTGGAGTTTGTGCAAGGGCTGGCTGGGCTGTGACACAGCAGTGTGATGTGTCCCTGCAGTCCTGATAGGGACTTGGGTAATAAACATCTGTAATTCACTTTAAAATCCTTCTGTAGCACGAGTCCAGAAGTTCTTAGTTGAAAGCAGAATCAGGTTCATGAGATTTTGAGAAAAGTTACCTTACAATGACCTTCTAATTGTTTCTGTATTCCTTTACTAATTGCACAGCTCAGTTTTCTACAGCCCAGAAGCCCAAACCCACCTGAGGAAGGGAGGCTGTGCAAAATGCCCATAGAGAACACCCAGTTTGGTGCCTGCCTGCCAAGGAAAGAGATGGTCCCTGGGCAAGGGGGATGTTTTCCTGTCAATATAGCAATCAAATTTAGCTTCTGCTACTGTAGGCAACGTGGCATTAAAAGAAGGAGCTTAAGTTATTAAACTGAGCTGCTTTAATCGTCCAGTTCAGGGAAATCCACTGCTACAGGAGACCTGAGGATTAGTGTATTTTTACCGCAAAGCCAATACATCTCTTCTGATCAGTTACCGGCTGCTCACTCGTGCATATGAAACTTCACTCTCCGGGTTTGCACTCCATAGTATGGGACCAAATGGAGTTTTATTTGGAGATTGACCCCGTTACCTTGAACCTCATCATTCTGGTAGCTAGTTATGTCATTTTGCTCCTGGTTTTCCTGATCTCCTGTGTGCTCTATGACTGCAGGGGGAAGGATCCCAGCAAGGAATATGCTCCTGAGGTCCCTGCAGACACCCAGCCTCCGATCCGGCTGGTGGTGATGCAGCAGGGCTCCCCTGGCACTCGCTGGGCAAAGGGGCTCGTCTCTGCCTACGAAAACCCTGCTGACCTGCAGGGGAAAAGGACTACTGTTGTGTAAGGGGACCTGCCCTGCAGCTCCAGCTCCCACTGACCCACCTGCCTCGCCTGCTATGTTTACTCTCCGCCTGCACAAGGATAACGCGCTCGCCAGGTAAGTTGAGACGCTGCTTTATTTGATACGGCACCATTGCCAAGGGGGGTCACTTTATGTCGAGCCGTGTTCTGCATCGACATGAGCTTGCAGTTCTGCCTGCCAACCATAAAGAGACTAATTTCCCTTTGCACTGCCTCGCAGCCCACTGGCAGTCGGAGGCAGTGACGCTGTTATCCACTCAGGCACTGATGAGGGGCCTTGGTTTAATCTCGACTTGTGCCTGGTACAGTTATTTTTGCAGGGACACGGTGTTGTTGAAAGCATCCCACCCGGACAGGCTGAGCTGCACTGCTGTGCAGCCTCGGCACGTCTTCCTCAGCCAGCAGAGTGCAAATGACCTTGGTAGGCTGTTCCCATCTCCCCAGGGAGAAAAGAAACACTAAGGATTTGAAAAGGAGAGAGATAGTGCCTTTCTGATAGGAGCCAGCTGCTGCTCCCATCAGAATTTAATACTTTCCATGTTGTCTGTGAGCTCCTCTGAGGGCAGTGCCAAGCCCATCTAGGCATTTATTTTCCATAGGTAGAATGTGAGCTCTGCTCTTGCAGGGCAGAGTACCCCCTGCCCCACACAAATCCCCTGACAGGATACAATATGCTTCCTGGAAAAGCTGGGTACAAAACCTCCTGCCCAAGAGAAAGCATGAAATGGGGTAAATTTACCAGTAATGTGATCTATGTAAGTCATCACTGCCATCCGTCCCACTGGAACAGGAATTTCTGACCCTACATCCTGGCTTTCAGTGAGCATCTCCACGTGTCTGACCCTGCCTCTCCCCCTGAACCTTCCTTCAGCTGTATCGTATTCCAGCTGGGCCACATGAAGGCTCTTATTGTATCTCCACTAAATATAACATTATCTGCATCAGCTCCTGTTATTCTCCCCATAATTTGGGAGATAAAAGCTCAAGGCCTTTTTGGTTAACAAGTTACTTCTTCACCTTGCTGTGTTTCCCTCTCTCAGTGCTTAATGGGATGGTTGACACCAAGTTACTGTGTCCTTCTAGATAGTTCTCGAGTTCCTGTGGGTGGTACTCTTTAACTGGTGCATTTTAACTGCTTATCAAGGAAAAATTAGCACTGGACCCAGACTGTTGCAGTTGCCTGTCCCTTATGCTGTTTCACATCATCTTAACGTGAAATATCCACAGAGTCCTACAGAAAGCTTTAGTATGGTGAGATTTATTACTTGTCTGTGTCAGGTGTTGAAGATGACTCACAGGATTGCAGTGGTCCTAATGCCTTGGGGACAGGCATTTTAAACACTTCCACAAATAAACTGCAGTGAATTTGAACCACAGCTGAGCAAAGCTGTTGGCTGGATTGCATGGTTTGTACTCCAGCTGGGTAGGAGCTGTCAATCTGTGCTACACCCCCAGACATGGTGGTTTATGAATCAGCAGCAGAACATCCTGGCAGTGGCAAGGAAATCTAGAGAGTAGCTTTTTATCTAACTGTATTTTAAGAAAGAGAACCAGAATGGTTAGTGTTTTTTCTTTTGGTTTCCTAATTCTTGTGGGTGAGCCCAGGTTTTGTTTTCAAGCTGTTCTTTGTGCCCCTGTGAGTTATGGATATGCCTGGTTTGGGAAGGAAGCCTGAATTGGAAGGCAGGTTCCTGAGAACTGGGTGCTGGAGTAAAAACCCTTGATGTGATGAAACTGATAACAAACCTGAAGTTGGTAGCATGACTCTCTTCCACTCTCTTCCAGTATCATACTGAAATAATGATGTGGAATGTTGTTTTGGTTATTTAGCAATGAAAAAGTGCAATTAGTCAATTGTAAGCTGTAGCTGCTTTGGCAAAACTTGGCAGTGAATGAGCTGCTTGTATGTTATGGCCACTGTCACCCACATAGGCCAGTGTTGTCTTTCTTGGGCTCTCTCTGCCTTCTATTCAGCCTGTAAGCTCTTTAAAGGTTTTTGTTGTGTTCATGTATCATCTAATATGCTAGAGCCTTCTTGGTGATAAGGGATCCCTGGCGTTAGGGAACAGGAACAATAACATTTGCTAAGAAGACCTTCCAGGGACTAAAAAGAGCTCAGAAAGATCACAAAGAGAGTGGCACAGCTGTTTTCTTTGATGGTGAGGTCTCATCCTAAATGCCAGAGTGCCAGCAGAAAAGCTCTGTGGTTCTTTAATGAAGGTCATGAGGATAATGTAATGATTCCATGACACGTGTGCCATATCATTGCCACCGTGCTTGTTTCTGTGAGCAACACGTGCAGACACAGGCTTGTGAGGCTGTGTTCATAAATACACTTAGATAGCTGAGATTCTCTTGATATGTAGTTTTCTCTAACAGCAAACCTTTTGAGTGCACTGGCTGCAGACCCCTGGCTCCTTGAAACTCAGTGCAAAGTTGCTGATTTTTGGTGGGCTGAGTTTTCTTGCTTAAGCTTTAGGAAGCTGGGCTGTGGTGGTGCCTGGGGAGGCTGTGGGCAGGGGGGCAGTTGCCAGGAGCACAGTGCTCACTCACAGGAATATTTATCAGTTGTGAGAGAGTTGGTGGACTCTGCCCTGAAACGTGGAGGCAAAAGCAGCAGATGACGCTTTCCTTCTGACAGCAGGAGGGTAAACAAAGTAAATCCCCTTTTGGAAAATGAGAAACTAAAGTGCAACAGGACTTTGCCTTCCCAACAGGAATAATATGGCTTTCTTAGTTTTGTCTATACCAGAACAATATGGGAGCATTAAAGCAGTGAGAGAGCCCTGGAGTATGTACCAAGAATTCCAAGTCATCAAGTCACTGCCAGTGAAATTACTGCTCTGGGGAGGTCTCTGCTACCACGCATTATGGAATGACTGTGGCAGGATTAATGCATGCAAATGGGCTGTTATCAGGCCAAGCTTGCCAGAAATCACCCTTGAAGCTGCATTCCCTCGAGTGCCTGCAGTTCTCTGCCACATCCTTTGCACCATTGTGAGAAAACGGGGGCAAAATATTCTCATGATTGTTCAGTCTGTCCTAGGTTTGTGCCTTGCTTAATCCCACCCGTGCCTATCTCTGTGTGGAGATGTGGGCTTTGCCCAGAGGATTAGGCAGTACTTAAGGCTGGGATATCCAGCACAGAAATACTGTTCCGAAGCAGGTGCTATTTGCAAAGGAGCAAGATGTTGGTAAAATTGTGTTACCATTTATTCAGGAGCAATATGAGTTGGAGAACATTGGATGGACAGGCAAGGATTTAGGAAATATGTTCTATTTCCTGTTCTGCCCTTGTCTTATGGGGCATCCTTGGGCAGCTCCTGCACCTCTTTGCTCCATGTGTCTGCTCTGCATTTATTTTCTCTGCTCTTCTGCCCTCTGTGCTGAGATTTCAATCTTCTTAGTCCTTTATGCAGTTCATAAGGGGGTTACTACAAAACTTGGCATGCAGGGGACGCACCTGAATTTCACCCTCTGAAATAACCCAGTTAGGTTCAAAGAGAATAAAATAAAATATACTCCCACAAAAAAAATTGCTTGGAGCAGGTGGAACAGAGGAGTTGATGATCCAGCCACATTAAATCTGGGCAAAGCCTGGACACAGAGCCTTACAACACCTATGGTCACCATGGCACTCTAATGATATGGAGCTCTGTGATATGAAGAGAACTGAGGGGTACAGGGAGGATTTATTGCTGTTCTGCAGAAAGCAGGAATTCAGTCTGCATTGGTTTGCTTTCAGTTAGTTTTAGAGCCCTTTTAAAGCCTTCATTAAAGGGTTTCACAGAAACAACAGGAGGAAAAAAAAAGATTTCTTAAATTCTCCAACACTCATTCAAGTCAAACATGTCATTAAATTAACTGAAAATACATCTTTCATGTGAGCCTGTTTCACTGTAAACATACTGTCTGAGCCTTCAGATTTCTTTATAAAATCCCTAATAAGCCACTACATATGAGTAAAGGATTAGTCCAGACAGACTAACCCATATTCACAAGGGAGAATTCCTTCCCATGCTGTGATTGTTTTGAATTTGAAAAGGGATAAAGCTTGTCTCTTTTTTTCTTTTTATTAGCACATTGTTTCATGGTGCAAATGTTCATCCTCTGATAGTGCTGAAGACAAAAGCACAGTAACATGTCCAAGTCAAACCCCTTGGCTGTAAGGGCAGTTTAAGAATAGTTTTTACTGCCTGGAACTGCACCACCTTGCATTATCAGTGATTCAGCTTGTGCTTTGATGGTGCTGAGGTAGGAATTGATATTGGGAGTTTAACTGGAAATACTGTTCTTCCACCCATGAGCCAATACTATTTCATGCTTGGGGGAGCCCTAAAACCCACTTGCCATCTTTTAGATGGATTAAAACCCAGAAGCCCAAGTCTCTTGAGCTACCTATGTCCTTTTTATAAGGCAAAGCATCAGCCTGAGTCTCCTGGTCCTGCTCCAGCCCCAATGACTTTGTGACCCTCCCAAATGCCTGACTCCCTGTGCAGAATCTGTTCTGCCAGGTGGGATCTGGGGGTTCACAGCAAATCCAGGTGTCCTGCTGATGTCCCTGAGGGGCTGCTGCAGCCTGACCTGGAATAGCTGCTCTCAGTGGTGGATGGAAAGGCAGCTGGAGCTGCAGCAAGGATGTGCACGTGAGGAAGGTGTGAGGGATGGGGGGATGACTGCTGGAGCCTGCTGCTGGCTGCTGCTGCCCAGGAGGGAAGCAGGTGGGTCCTGGGGCACCTGGCAGGGCTCTGAGGCAGAGGTCTGGTTCTTCACGCTTGGCTGATGGAAAGCTAAATTAATTGTTGACAAATAAACGGCTCCGACATTCACAGCAGGAAGGTATCTGACTTATCAAGAGAAAATCATAGCAGAAATATTAAAAAAATAATAATAAAAAAAGGAAAATGGGAACAGCTGCCAGCTCTAGCTCCTGTTCTACTCCTGGTTTAATCTCATCACTCCCTCCTCCTCACGTGTGCTGGTTTCCTTGGAGACGCTGCTCCTTAGTTTCCCTCTCTAATAATGACACTGTTTGACATTAACATCTCAAAAAGGCATTTCCACCCCAATGTGACAAACTGGGTGCAGCTTTTGGAGGCAGATCCTTGTCACAAGGCATCCGAATCCAGCATGATGGTTCAGCCCAGGCTGTGGATGGGTCAGCCTCGCCCCAGATCTGCAGCAGATGCTCTGTGTGGGCAATGAAGCTGTGTCCTAGTTTCTCCATCTGTTAATGGCAGTAATAATTGTTACACAAGTGTGGTGTTGGGTTGATTTAATTAATATTTATGAAGGAACATGAGATCCTTTCACGGGTGGTGCTATAGAGAAATTGTTAATTATGAATGATTATATATTTGTGTCTCTTCCTGAATGCATAGAAGACCTGGACATATTGTTTAATCACCCACATTTCACACTCCTTCAGTACTGAATCTGATTGGGTCCACGATATCGCACTTCATTACTCTAAAAATACACTGAATTTAATTGCTATTGACTTCAGATGAGCAAAGAAGATAGGCTTAGCATCCAACTCTATTTTTAGTAATTGTATTTCCTAAATCATCAATACTTTTTTGTAACTTCATTAGGTAATATTTTTCGCATTCTATTTTTAGCTCAGCCACTTCTTTTATATAAAGTGAATATGCCAATTCCAGGGCTCAACCTTTCAAGAAAGAGGAGAGGAGGCAATAATTGGGTGCATCCACTTTTGCCTTCTTCAAATGACAAAAACAGAGCCTCAAAGTAGAGGGATTAATGGGAGTTGCCTCAAGTTTATTGCTGGAAACTGGGCATGCATGAAACAAATATAATAATATTGAAAAAAATCATGAGTAGCAGGCGTTAATTTAATGCCCGTATGTGCCCTGTTCATTGGGTATGACCACTGTACCTCTTACCCTCCCCAACAACAACCAAAAAAAGGCACTACTTGATGGAATTGTATTAATAGTGCTTATTACAGGTGATATCTTTCCTTTCCTCTGCATGTTCTTGCTCTCTCAGGAGCATGTTAAGCATAGACTTGACATAAGTTACACATTTCTTTCTTCAAAAAGAAGAAACCTACTTGTTTTCCTTCCCAAAGAAGAGCAGAGGGCAGCAGCCTTGGCTTGCTGGAGGACACACACTTTGCCTGTCCTGAGCCTGAAGGACACATCCCTCAGCAGACACGAAGGATCTGTCCAAATTTCAGCTGTGCCCCACGGGGAGCAGAGCAGGGCTGTGCTTCGCTCTCTTCAGGGCTCAGGGCATCACCTCCTTTGAGTCATTTCTCATCAGCCACCAGCAGCTCTGCAATTTCCAGCCCTCCAGGCAAAGCACGCAGGTCACCACAGCAGAGAAGGTGTGAACTCAGAGACACTGGAGGGAAAGAAAAGCTTTTTACTGAGATGGGAATAGTATTTTATGACTTTTCAGGGTATTAGTTTTAGACCAGGTTTATGTGGGAACCAGGGTGGTTTGATAATGGGTGGGTGTTTTCATTACTAGCAAAAACTCTGCTGGCTGACATGATTACACCAGCAAAAAGTAATTTGACAATAAGCCTTATTTTCCTTGCTGAAACAATGTGTACTAACTTGGCAGATAATCTCATTAATTAATTGAAGCTCTATTTACAGTTGATGGAGAGAGACAGCTTGTAGGGACATGCCATCAAGTCTCTTCTAGTGCAGACAAGGCTCCATAAAGCTGCATTTTTATTTATATACATATGCTGAATTGAAAATCGGGGCATCGCTTGTAAAGCCAAGAGTTCTATCCCTGGGGAACTGAATAGAAGGCAAATCTTTGGCATCAGGAGGCTCCGTGTTTGTTTTGGGAAGGACAGCTGGCAGAGATCCCAATGCTAACTCTGAACATCTGAGGAAAAGGCTGGCTGGAAAGAATTATGTCGTGACGCAGACAGGGGAAAGCCAGGAAATTCGAAGCCAGGACAGAGGCTCCAAAGTTAACTCGTTCTGGCATGGAAAATATAACTGTGAAGTATTAACACCACATCCCTGGGACACTGATTTACAAAACATGCTGGTGTTGGAGTCCCTTGGGAGGAGGGAGGTTTTTACTAATCCACAGTGGCAGAGGATAGAGAACTGGTCAGACACATGGGAATGTTAAGCCATGACTGGAGGAGAAGATATGGCTCATCACTGTCAAATCTGTGTGTTTTTGCAACTGTCTTGGCAGGGTTATTTGGCTTGGGAGGGGATGTGCTGCTCCCCTGTTATTGCCTCTAGATCTCTTTTCTTTCCCTCCAACCAATTTTGTCTTGTTAGCAGATCCTGCTGCTTCCCCCTCTTGTGATTTTGTGTCCTCAGTATTACAAAAGTCCATCTGCTTCTTGGGGTGACAATTAAACTGCCATTAGGGGGATGTAAGGTATTATCACGGGCTGGCTACTGGGAAACTGTTTTGCTGATGGACCAGCCACTCTTCCCCTTTTGTAGAAAATGCTTTGCCTGCTTCAGCTGCTGAAGGTGAATGTGTGGTTTCATTTCTCTGCCTGTTTGCTCTTAGTGTGCAGTGATAAACAGGATGCCCCAGCCTGGGGTAGAGCTCCCAAGAGCAGAGGGCAGTTGTATTTGAGGTAAGAAGGCAAAGAAGGGTTCCAGCAGTGGCAGAGGGAGGCGGGTGAGTGGTGCCTGTTAAAGCTTCCCCAAAGATGACCCAAGCCTGACCCTCAGGGCAGAGCTTCAAAGCACGGTCATGCCGTAGGGCTGCCTTTTCCTGTTTTGTTTAACAGCTGCTTGGGAGGACGTGGGTTGTGGCCATGGTTTTTCTGTGCCCTCTCTGCTGGGAAGTGCTCAGGGTAACCTGGAATCACAGATGTTACAGAAGCCAGATCATTTGCATTTCTTTCAAGCAGAAGTCAAGGCATACTTACTGGATGAAAAGGATGAAGGCAAATGGCTTAAGCCCAGGCTGTGCTTTCATCACTCAAGGGTGAAGTACCTCTCTTTGTTTCTACACGTAGCAAAGTCTTGCTCTCCCCTGGACTGGACCAGGTCCAGCCTTTTGCTATTACTTGCTTTCCAGGCAGGTGTACAGCGGCACTCTCACCTGTCTGCACCTTTGGATCTCCAGGTACTCCCCATGCTGTGCAGGTGGGTGGAGCAATAGCTAGACCTCAGCAGCCCCCTGCCCATCCTAAGAGAGCAGACCCCACAGGATGAGCACCAGGACCTTGTGGGTGGCACCAGGGCCAGGTGGGACATGTGCTGGGAGTTGGAGTAGGGTGTACAGTGCTGTGAGCATGGGCAGCTTCCTGCATCACTGCACCCTGTTAGCACAGGGCTCGAGAGCATCCTCTTGGGTCAGCAGCATTTTGCCACTCTCGTTTGGTTTAAGTGCTACCCTGTCAGATTAGCTCTGCTGCCACAGGGCACCAGCTTTTCTGTCTTAGCAGATAAACCTCTGGCAGCCAGATCACATCGTCTCAAACTTGCAGAATAACCCGCCAGAAGGCAGCGAGGGCTCAGATAAGCTCTGAGTTCAAAGGGGCACTTTGGGCTTAGAACTCACAGTGTGCCTGATCATGACTTTAACCTGGGACAGGGACATCAAGTGCCTGAGATGACCGGAGCAGGACAAGGCTTCGGAGAGAGAACTGGGTTTGTAGGTACAGCCCTGGCTGCTGGCATGGCACAAGCTCCTGCATGTGGTGAAGGCAGAAAGTGCTTTAATGTTCTGCCATGGATTTAAAAAACTGAAATCATCATAGGGCATATCTCCTAATAAAAGGTAATATGGAATGAAAGGCAACTATATCAGCTTCTTTGGTTGTTATACCCATATTAATGTATAATGCATACACCTACACAGGCAGAGACATGTCTTTGTGCATGTAATTACAGGCTGTTGCATAAAGATTGCAGGTGCTTCTATTTTAACCCTGTATTACAGTATCTTAAATTCACAGAAGTCTCCCCAGCTTGATTCTCATTCTTCACTTCACCTTGGATCACCCTCTTTCTTCTCCAGAAGCTCAAGGGACAGGGCAGGTGATTTGACAGTCAACTGCATAAAGCAACTACTGGCCCAAGCTTTCTAAAAAACACGTTCTGGGATACAGGTACAGGTCATCACTTGCCCTTGGTGTCTCCCCACAAAACACTGGTCTTTCCATGCTCCAGGTTTTGGCTTTCCAGGGGCCAGGTTCTGTTGCTCAGGACTCCGGTGTGACCCTGGACCAGGTCTGAAGGCAACGGGCTGTGCTCTGCCCTCCCTTTCCCTGCTGCAGGCAGGAGGTTACTCAAGGTAATTCAGCAGCATTTCAGTGGAAATACCCGGGGGTGACGTGAGTGCAAGTGCAGTGCAGGAGAGGGGCCCAAATTTGCATGAGTACAACCACGATTACTATTTGGCTGCCACCCTTCAGAGCCTGTGTCAAGCCAAGGTTTGGCTGCTGGGTGTGCTGCCCCAGCTTTCTGCCATCCCTCCCTGCTTTCAGGTCCAGCTCTCTGATTGCTGGTTTTCATGCTCCCTTTGTTGTTCTTTGTACAACAACATGACCACTAATTGCTCCAGCTAATTACCTGTTAAAAGACAGTGGCTTGGTCCTCAGATCCAACCTGTGGATTTGAGGAAAGCTTTCCTGGGAGACAAAGGCAATTACAGCTGTGAACACCCTAACCCCATGGCATTAGAGCTGCACCTGGGACACCAGCACCTCACTTTGTTTTCCCTTTGAGAGCCTCGAGCAATGTTTTTAATTAGTTGAAAGTCAGGATGCCTTGTAGTGGACAGATGTTTTTCAAGTGGAGATGGGATGAATGAAATCAAAGATTTGTTTCAATTTGAACTAAAATAATTTGTCTAGTCAGACTGTCTTCTTCTGGCATCTATCCATGGAAATAAAAACCACAAAGTGGCAAGCTTTGGATTTTACACTCAAATTCCTCCCTAAGAGACTGAGTGTCCTGTTCAGCACTGATCTCACTGGGTTCCCAGAGCTGTCTTTCTTTGTTTGACCTTTGGTGCAATAGCAAAAAGTGCTTCTTTGTTTCTTTTGAAGACTTTAGTACCTGACTAAAGCATCTCATCCTCCGAGTAACTTCGAACCTTCAGAACTGGAGTCCTGTAGCCCCACAAAACCTCCCACACAGGGGATGTGTAATGTTGCTGATGCAGCAGCTCTGGCTGCTCCGTGCCCAGCCAGGAGCAGCTGCTGGTAACCAGACCCTTGTTTTTGTCAACCCGAGATCCCATTTCAGGTAGACTTGGACACAAGCTATAAATCATCAAGTCTTTTCTTTCAGTAGCTTTTGCATATAAAGTAATAGGAGTCCTACTTTCCTTTGACAGTACAGTAATTTGTCATTTGACAGTGTTTTAATGAAAACCCTGCTGTTCTTCTCCCTGGAATTTGAGAATCAACATTATGAAGAAGTCCTTCCTTGACCTTTCCCTGTTGGCCACTCCTGGAAATTAGAGTGTCTTCATTTTAATGAGCTCAGAGGATTGGGGAGTTGCAAGAAAAGAAAAATCTACTTCAAAAATACCTAACCTTCTCCTGTGAATATGTCAGGACATGTTTTTAGATACAAAGCTCTTAACCTGAACAGGCTTGTTCTCTCCTTATTTTGTGACTTCTCGAGCTGAGCTGTTTCTTGGCTCCAGCCTATGGTTTATGATGCAAGGCCATGTTTACTTTGCATGAGGTATGTTGCAAAATATAGACCAGATCTTCAGCTGCTGCAAATCACCCCTTTGCTCCCCTGTCTATGGCTGCTGCAGTCAAGCCTAGGTGGCAAACCATGGGTGACCTGACTCTGTGTGTGTGGATATACACACATATAAACACAGAGATGTTTGTGATATGTGAACATCTTTGCAAGGTTTCCAGGAGCTGTGTCTAATCTGGCAATGCCATTGTACAAGAGAAGTTAAAGAGTTTGTAAGCAAAACCAAAATATTTGTCAGTGGTTGATAAAACTCAGATTATTTTTTTTGGGTTTTTTACCAAAAAGTTTCAAAATTGGCCAGGTATCTTTCAGGGTGTTGAAAAATTCCTTATTTTACACTTTTTGATGGGTGAGATGAACTGGTGTTATGAGGTCAATCAGATCTCAAGCCAAGCTCATGGCTATGGAAACACTTCTTTTCTCTTTTACCAGCCTGAGTGCCTGATTAGAAATCCAGTCTGCTGTCCCAGCCATGGGAGAGGGATGGGTACTTCCAGAGGGAATTCAGATCTGAGGTGGACTTTTTTTCCTCTCTGGTGACAAGGCCCTTCATTTGGATTCCACTGAGAATAACACAGGTTTGGTCTCTACTGTGCATTTTGGATTTCTGATCCTGGATGGGGTGTGAGCACAGCTGTGTGGAAAATCCACTGCAGCTCCATGTCTTAGAACATGTTTCCTGTGGGAACTATACGTTAGAATTTGTATAGGTTTGGAAGTTGTGTAAATAAGTCTTTTGTAGTACTACACACGTGCTATCTTGCATACATATTTATTTAGTAGTAAGACGGAAAGCTTGGAAAAGAACTCTGTTTGCACAGGCTGTAATGGCAAAGGTTTCCTTCTCATGTCAGTGCTCAGCACATAATGGAAGCTGATATATTATGGAAAATCTCTAGGAAAGGTAATTTACTCTATCAATGTCAAATACCCATACAAGCCAGTATGGCTCTATATTTATATCTGCAGAGTTTGTTTGCACAAATAGCAGTGAAATGAACAAAAAAATTCAACCCCAGTGCACCTAAACAACACTGGAATATGGGAGAAGTGTTAGCAAAGCTGTCCTTGCTGCTGCTTCAGTGCATTTATCCAACATTAGCACTTCCCGACCAGGACTGAACAGTTCAGCCAAAAGAAGAGCCAAGGAGGAAAAATCAGTGATTATTGGTTGTGAAACCAGGGCAAAATCTGGAGCAGCCATATGTAAATGTGCACACTGCTATGTGAAGGCATGAATGTGCATACACAAAAACCCCTCGGGTCTTAAATCACAAGATCTTGCAGTGATGCTGCACCAGGTTGGGGTTGCTCTGCAGAGCAGGACCTGCCATCACCCAAGGGCTTCTTTGATTAAGGATGGCTTTAGCCTTTGCTGGTTTTAGCCCATTTTTAATAACTTCTTCTACAGGACAGCAGAAGAGAGGGCTCACTCCTTCAATGCTGCCTGAAGTCCCAGTGTAGGAAAAGGGATTGCAAATTCACATCAAAAAAAGTTTGCCACAGCTGATGGTTTCTCACTGTGCCCTCTCCAGGGAGGTGGGTGGTTAGTGGCTATCACTTTGCCATTATAAAATGAGGAAAACAGCTGTAGTTTTTACAGTCAGATAGCTGAGCATGGTCACCCCCAGCAGGGAGATGGTGTTACACTCACCTAGCTGTGGCGCAGCGCAAATTAGACATGCCTTGTCTCCGCAGGGATTTTACAGCCATGGAGCTGTGTGTGGCACATTAATTCTCCTGCCGTCAAAACAAACCCTTCTCCTGCACTGAGGACAAAGCTGCTGGACTCCAGAGCTGGAACAACAGGGCTATGTGAGGTCAGGGTGGAGGTGAGCTGGCAGAGCTCCCTGGGGCAGGCACACAGTGCCTGCCTGCATTCCCATGTGCTTAGCTCAGGCTGCATCCCCTGCTATCGTGTCCATTTTTGACAACAAAGAAGAGCAGCTTTGCCACCTCCTCTGTGTGAGTGCTGACAGAAGGATGGGCATCGTCCCACTCACCTCTGAGCTGGGAACTCTCAGAAATTACCAGAGGGCACGGACACACCACAGCCCATGCTGTGACCAGCCCTTTCTCAGCAGCTGGGTGCTCTGTGTGTGTGTGGAGGGGGTCAGCGTGGGAACCCCTGCAGGGACCCATCCTCACAGAGCTCCAAAAGCAGTGGCAGATGACTGGGAAGCAGTCCCTCATCCCTCATGGGTGGAGATGAGCAGAGCTCATGTCTTTGTGATGCTGCTCTCCATCCTTCCTCTGCCAAACCCAATTTGCAGTGGGTAAGTTGTGACCAAAACAGATAGTCTGATCTGCTTGGGTTGGCTTTTTACATTTCAGTATAAAAGCAAGATTTGGGATGTAAATCTGTGCAGCCAAATAGCTAGAATAAAGGTCCAGTGGGCAGACCTGATTCGCACTGGCTTTGTTGGAATCACAGCTTGTGAGACCAGCTGAGGATGTGCCCTCCAAGCTGGGCTAATGTCTGGTTCATTCCTGCCATGCCACATTTAGTGCAGGACTGCTTTTGGAGGCAGCCACGTTCATCACCTGCAGCAAGGTTTAATGGAAAGCCAACCTTTTTGTCAGCTTTTTATTGCAGGGATGGGAGAGGGTTTATGTGAACTGGATTCGTGAGAGCAGTTGTGCAAATATTTGTTCTCTGCTCCTTAGCAGCAAGGGGATGAGTACAAACAACATTTCCATTTAAGGTCCCGCTCACTTGTTACAAAAGATTTGATCCAGTTTTGGTTTTGTTACAGACCTCCAGCTAGGTTTGCAGGTTGTGTAATGTGTAGCTCTGCCCCCACTCCATAGCCCTGAACAGAGGCAGAAGTTGTGACAGAGCAATCCTGCAAGGATGGAAATCCTCATGCACAGGGAAGAGCTTTGGGCTGGGGAGTGGCTGGAAAAAGGGCACCTTTGGGATCCCAAATCACCAATACAATTCCATCTACACCTCAAGTTATCACAAGCATCCATCTGCTCCCTGTGAATGTGGGATCTAGCCATGAGCATCCCAGCAGCAGCACAGCCAGGGCAGGTGGTTATGGACTCAGTGGTTGCTCCAGGCAGTTCTCTCCTGTGGGCACTGCATCGGGAGGCAGCTGTTCTCACTGCAGGAAAAGAGAATTCTAAAGACAAAAGAATTCTCAGGAAAATTTTAGCATGCAGATTCAGTGCCCAAGTTAGATTAGGACTGCTCTGTAAATGACCCGGGATCAGATCAGCTTATCAAGACTGCAGTTTATGAGAATCTCCCTCCCAGCTGGGATTAAACCCTAGGCCACATATTGGAAAAGGAAATACTGAATAGCTGCTCCCACAGTGAACGTAGTCTATCCAGTGTGAGATTTTTCCCACAGGAAAAATCCTATTTCATTATGACATTAAATACTGTTCAATATTAGACACATAAAAAAAGACTCCCTAACGTTAAGGTCTTTGATTTTGCAGTTTCAATACTAGCCTCTTATGCTGTAGGTGAAGAGATTTTGTGCTTAAAAATGCTTATTTTAAACTCCTGCCTTGTGCAGTGGAGAACAGGTCTCTGCTGCACCCATGGGGAAACTGTAAGAAAAATATCAGTTTGAACAAACTATGCTGGATTATTCCAAAACCAAAATGATTTTGCTTTAATTTCCTTTAGTGATTTCATATTGGACTTTTATCATCATTGTAATTTGATATTAATATTTTTAAATTGAAGTGCAGGACAATTTCTGGCAGTTGTTTTTGGTAGTTTCCTTATTAATGTCTACTTAACTGGAGACAGAAAGAGCCAAGCACACATTTAATTATGGAGATGTCTGCATGACAGCATAAAATCTCAAATGAAAAAGAAACACTCTTTTAATATGAATAATCAGGAGACTTAAAAGTACCAGCCATCTTTAAATAGCAATATATTGATGACTAAAAGCAGCACTAATGTCCAGTGCACTATACAGCCTGGAGTTTAATGAGCATTTATTTTAAACCTTCTGCATTGCAGGGATGCAAGGGGAGGCACAGAACATCCTGCAGTTTGTGTGGGATTAATATCACCCTCCAAAACTCCAGAGCAAAAGGAGAGGGATGAGCTCCTCCAAATATCCCCTCTCCTCCCCTGAGGGACACCTTTCCTCAAAAGAGATGCCTTCCTTTTCCTCTGGAAAGGCACTAAAGAGCTTTTAAATGGTTGACATTAGTGAAAATTTACCCAATACAGCTCTACTGCCAAAATACGTGAATTTGGATTCCCGCTGAAAAACTGAGAGTACTTTTATAAATTTCTGATTAAAAAAATCAGTCATTTTGACTGAAACCTCCACAGAGCTTTCCCCATTGCCAGGCTGCTCACAGCTTTGGGGTTCTTTTCTACACTTCACGCAGAACGCCACGACAAGACTTCGATAATGCTCTGTGGAGTTGGAAGCAGCTCCGAAACCACCTCTCCCATTTCTGCCAGCCGTGATGCTGTTCCAAGCGAGCCGTGGGCAGTGGGTAAGAGCAGTGCAGGGCACAGCTGCCAGCGGGGTCAGCCGAGGGCAGGGCAGAAGCCACCACCGTGCCTTGCCGTGCCTCATAGGGGCTGCACCTTGCCCTGTAATTCAAAAAATTGCTCCTGCTACAGCCAAGCAGAGCTGCTGTGAGCTCAGCCAGGAGGAGCGGTCGGAGCCCAGCACAGGAATTCCTGGGCTTTGATCCGCTGCCAGAGCCATGTCCCTGCCGCTGGGGAAGCAGCAGAGGAAACAGATTTTGGAAGCGTGGCCTCCCTCCAAGGCTCCCGGGGTTCCGTTCCCAAAAAATGTGGCCTTGCAGTTTTGCACCGACGAGCTGCAGGTAAGAAGGTTATAACATGCAGCGCTGCAGAACAAGGCTAAGCCCTGGTGAGGATCCCCACTCCCCTCCGTGCATAGCCAGGAGCAGCTCAAAGGAGACAGCCCCAAGGGAAAGAGCAGTTTGTGGAAAGCCTGGACATACAAACATGCATTGCCTGTTTATTTATTGATTTTGTTCCACTTCCCTTGCCTTGCAAATATTGCTGCTGAGCCTCGAGACTCAGGAATCTGGAGGATGGGGATTTGCTGTCTGAGCGTCCAATCTTGAAAAACAGGTTGAGGGACTCCTGTGCCCCTCTGGATTGCTGTTTATGCACTCGCTGTGCAACTGGCTCCCAAAGACTTTCCGATTATTAAGGGTTTTTTTCCCCTTTAGGCCTTCCATCAATTATGCGATGGGTCAGAGTCTCATTTGTGTGAGTCCAATCACACAGTTATCTCACTGGAATGCCCTAGACTTTTATCCACCACAGCAGAAAGAGAAGTCAGGTCAGAGTCTATCTGAAAACTTATCCCTTCCATCAAAGATAGCACAATTTATAACTCTAACTCAAGGACAGACTGAAAATGAAGTGGATGGTGGGCGTAAGGCCTCACAAGGGTTGCCAATAGCACTAACACTGGTTTTGCAATCACTGTTTGGAGCCGAGAAGGCAAATTTGCACTGGAATCAAACCTCTTGATGCCCCTGTCTCTTGCAAGTCCTCTGACCTCTCAGTAACTTGGCCCGGCCACCAGCAACTAAATGTTACATCCCAAGAATTTCCTGCTGGCCAGAAGGGATGTGGTGAAACAGAACTCCCTTTACTCTTTGTAACATACCACAAATAGGAGAAAGAACATTTGTGTTTTTGTCCTTGAACACCAGAAGTTACTTCTGCAAAAACAGTGAAAAAACCTCAGTCTCTAAACATATCAGGGGAATTGCAAATTAGATGATCACCCAGACCTTCTTGTCCCTGCCAGTCCCTCCACTCCCTCTTCCCAAGGCTAACAAGCATTATTCAGATTGGGAAATATAGTAGGGACAATGTATCTGATGTTTGTTGGGCTTTAGGAAAGAACGCTTTCCTTCTGAACTATATTTGTGAACATTTGTGAGCCGCAGACACAGATGGGTTCATATTTTATTAAGTCTGTTTACAAAACCTAGAAGACCTGAGACAACGCTGTGCCTTGGAGTACAGATGTTTTCTCCCTTTCCAAATATATTTAAGGAACCTATGAAAAAATGCAACTAGCAGGCTGTCAGCAGGCTGCTTTGAGAGGAGGCTGGCAGGAAGGGCAGAGGGAGTTCACAGCCTGCTGGGCTCCTCACAGCCCCTGCCAGCGAGGCCAAGCTCCTGTGCTTTGTGACCCACCCAGGGAACTCACACACCTCCTCAGTGTCACTGCCTTACATTCATCTTGATCTTCCTCTACTGTATTTGTTTGGGGTTTTTTACAAACTATTCAGAAAACTAAGTACCATTTTAAGCTACGACACAATCATAGAAAAATAATACAGTCCAAGCAAACTTATCTTAAAAATCTCAAAATGAGAAACTATCCCATCAGAGAGAAATTTTAACCATTTAACAGCTGGCAAGAAATCAATTTGTTTTCTTTTGCTAAATATGTTTAAAATCTCTAAGCAGTTCCAAATGGGATGTAGAAGTCATTTCCTCTCGGATGACAAATGACAGGCTGAATTCCACCCACTCTGTTCACTTTAGCCTGACCTAGAGCTGATAGGAAACAATGAGCGTCTTTCCGTTTAACTTAAATGGATTTTGTGTCGGCCCCATTAAGTAACAGCTTATTTCCCTTCATTGATTGTGATGTCAAAGATGAGGTATTAAGAGTGATTATGGATGGTAGACACGTTCACAGAGAAAAAAACCCAGTGGTGGGAAGAATAAAGGAGGGTAAAGGTTTTTGTGTGTCAGTGTTAAGAACATCAATTAAAGATGGTGCACTGTGGAAAGGGATTTAAACATGGAACTGCTTCCATCTGGCTTTGGTATAAGTGTGAAATTTTTACATTTACTTTAGAAAAAGCATGAATTTGTGGATATGTAAAATATTGGGACCAAAGAGAAATAACTCAGTTCTGTGTGGGTAGCACGTTGCTACAAAGATGTTCAAAAGCCCCCATTTTTGGATGCCAAAATCCAACATCTGTGAGAGGGAAAGAATGGTCCTTTTTTCCCCCAGAGGGGGATGCAGCTGGTGGCTTTTCTTTGCAGGTCACAGTAATGAGACTCCATCAGTGCAATTCAAGCATGGGGTGGGAGACTCAGTCTCTTAGGACCTACTGAGAGCATCCACTGTTGTAATACAACTAGAGGAATTCTTTATTCTCTGTTGAAGACATCCTAAAGGTAGCTACAACACAGAGTCTCATGACTCTTATGCCTTTGGTTTGAGAAACTGAACTGTGACTTTTCTGATGCTCTTTACAATATGGTTCAAACTGAACCTGAAGGCAATGACAGCTGCTTAGTTCCTGAGTCAGGTTGTCCTGATTTGGCCTTTTGTAGAAAATTCTCTTTGTGAGTGAATTTTACCTTTTCATTGCCCTTTAATAACCTCCTCTTTGCCTGTTAGCCAGAATTTCTGCTGGAGGAACTGATTCATGTTCCAAGGGCTATGGGCCACCATCTTTTTTATGGTGCCAAAGAGAGCTAAACCCTCCTGACATTTTTTATTTCTAAAGAAGCCTTGAAATCTGGCACCTTTACAACTAAAGCTTCCCAAAGGAAATAGTACATAATCAATATCTGAATGCAGGAGACTTCTGTACTTTTTTGAAGTAAAAGTTCTCTTCAGTCATTAACAGACTTGATTCATCTGATGACTCAGAATTTGTGCAGCTGCTCCAAGGCCATTTCAGAGACTGAGAAGTGCTGCTTTTCTCTCCTTCTCTAAAGACATGATCTTTTCTCAGTTACATGAAGCATCTCCTGCCCTTGTGTCAGCTTCTTCATCTAAGAAGGTTATATTCAGAACACGCAACAAGGAGGAATGTGGTTGAAAATGTGGATTAATATCAAATTTGATCTTTGGTTTTCCCAATATGCAGTTTGAAATCTGTGTCCTTTTGTTTACTACTGGAAATGCAATACATGGCAGAACTATTCTTGGATACACAGACTAAATGCCTGCAAAATAAGGTTTTTCCATTGTTTTCCTAAAATTAAACTTCATTAGTTACAGAGATAATCATATTATATTTTCATGTCTTAACGCTCATTGATTTGAAGTCCCTAAAACAGAAACATTCTCTCTAGATTTTGGTTTAAATTTTCTAAAAAATTAGAGCTTACATTTTCTAGACATATTTTGGTTTTATTCTTATTATAAAATTCCAGTCTCGCAGCAAATTTTAAAATTCAGCCATTGCTTTCAAAGGGCTCAGTTCACAGATAATTTAAATAGTCAATTTTAAAACATCACTCGCTTCTGAGTTTGTAGCTGTGCTACTCCTTTCCCATTAATTGCTGTCATATTAATGATTCTTATTGACTTGAAGTACTTTGGTGTTATTCCCCAAGGAAACTGTTTATTATCCCACAAAATCTTGTGGGTTTGTGGCCATGAAAAATACACTTGCCTCAGAAATACTGACAAAAGAGAAACCTTCAGCAGAATCTGACATTTCATTATGTAGCCTAATGTAACCTAATACAAGGCCCATTCCTCTAAAATCCCTTGTTTCACTTGCAGAAAGTCTTTCTATTATATTAGTAGCAATACTATAATCCCATTTCAGGTTTAGTGCTGGCACAAGAGCTGGGACATCGGGTAAATATTTGTTTCAACATTTCTACTGCAAGTGGCTGCCTATGCCAAGGAGCCGGCCCTTCTTAGATACCTGTGTCACCCTGGAAAAATTGTCCAGGCCAGAACTAATTCCATTAGTGTTTGGAAAGCTATTTATAAGCCTGCCTTCAGTGGGATGACCTTCTTAATTAGATTGGGAGAAGGCTGAGGGAGGGAGAGGTACTCGTTTCACAAGGCCATTGACATGCATTTCAGAAAGTGATGCTTCTCCTTCACACTATGCTCAAAAAGATTGTCAAATAAAGCAGAAATCTGGGTCAGTCTGCAGCAAGGAAAAAAAGCCAACAGGTTCCTCATCCTGGTTCAGACCCAGAGAGTAACTTTTTGCAGGGCAGCTCTGCTGCCACGTGTCCTCAGATGCGCTAACAAAGCCTAAACCCTTTGTTCTCTAAATCCAAGGAAGGCAAAGAACTTTACCACTAAAGCTTCCAAATCAAACCATCACCTTCCTCTCTTACCCTACAACAGGAAGGCTAGATCCTCATATTCTGTTTGCTATGAAGTCAAAAGAAAGCAGAAGGGTATTTTTCTCCACCCTTATGTACCAGAAATGCTTGATTGACCCTCCCGTGTAGGCTGGGAGTGGAGAGGTGTTTCACCTGTCAGACTCGTTTCCTGTGCCTCATTAGGGCCCAGTGCTTCACTCCACCTTCCCACTGCATTAAATTGGCCAGGAGCTCCCTGAGCCCTGGTGTGCTGCCCTGCTGCCTCCACAGCCACCCTGTGACTACTGGCAACTCCAAAAAAGTAAGTACCTGGGACCATTAGCAATGTCTTGTCACTAATACATCCGTTTTGGCACCCGTGGAGCTGCGTCTCTATTATCTGTTTAACAAATCAGGAGCCTTGTTATTGTTCAGGCTCATAATAAGAGCTTGTCTGTGCCAAAGGACCAGAAGAAACTCAGCTTTGTGTGAGATGTTTACTTTTAATAAGATAACCTCCTGATAGAATTTCATTCACCGCTTGACATCTCATGTGGCAATTAAATTTTCATCTTGGGTGGGGAAAAGGAAGCTTTTGGCAAGTCCTTGATGTTCACTTGATAGATTTGTGCAACCCAAGACAATTTTGCAATACAGTGAAAACTACAGGTCCCCCCTCCTTCTGTGTCTCTCTTTGCATAATCCTCCAAAGGCATTTGATGTCTGATTCAGAAATTATGTATGGCTTCATGTGACAATTTAATGTTCATAAATAGTCCAGGAGTACAAATTTCTCCATCCCTAGACAAGTAGACAGTGCTTGTGAAGGACCAGCAGGAGATTCTGCATGGGTCAAATTTGACCTAGAAATAATAAGGGCAAGCCACACAGCTCATGTGCTCCTGACTGTCAAGAATTGCAATTAGTAACAGATTTGTCATGTGAACACCTTCTATTAGGTGTCAAATGAGAGTCTGTTGGGTATCAAAGCAGGATTGCCTGGTTCATTTTGGACAATCTATTTTACAAATACTTCACAGTCCTGATCAGAACTAAAATTCTCTTTGCCCAATGAAAAAATAATAGGTTAAATGTCTAATTAATGAACCCTTTCAATATATTGCTCCTTCCAAGCACACTGTCTGATTGTGTCCCACAGCAGGGATTTCTTTCAGTAAGAAAAGTTCTTCTGTCTTCTTGTAACCCTGAGTCATGTATTAAAATACATTTCTGGCTGAGTGCACCAGGACATGTTTCTAGTCTTATGAACATTTTTAATCAAATTGACTTTGGGTATTCGAAGGTTCTTTTCTTACATACTTTGTAAGTGAGACTAATCAAACTAATAAGGTTTTTGCTTCCTTAATTTTGTATGCTTAATGCCAGTTTTTAGGATTTAGATTTAATGGTTCCATGGTCCATAATAAGGGGTTTCTTTTTCTGTGTTTTTTTTGTTTGTTTTTGTTTTTTTGAAGGCATTGTGATTCATTAGATCATCGAAAGCAATTACAGAGATGAGTTCAACAAGAGTCACTGCTACTAAAAATATGTTGTTGGTCAGGACTGCTCTAACAATATGTGTGCTCAGTAATTTAGTGCTCTCCTTAAGAGAAACAGACATCAGTTCAAAATCTTTCAGTTTCATCACCACTGTCATGATGGCTGGGGGTCTTCTTGACCTATTTCCACTCGGTTAGGTTTCATGATATGAGTGGGGTTTTTTCATTCAAAGTAAACAAGTTCGAAAGTGTTTTGGTTTTTTATTACCTATTTTTAACTGTGTCTTGAACCTGCACATCTTTGATGCTCCAGCAACAGGAAGTTACTGACCACAGAACAAAGGTGGAAAAACAGGCTTTGAAAACCACAAGGAGAAAAACTCTCTGTGATGTATTTGCTGGTAGAGACTAGATCAAATGTCCAAGGCAGCAGGGAAGGAAATGAAAATGACAGTGGCTTGGGAAGAGACAGAAGAAAGAGTCAAAGAGTAGTGGGAATGAGAGGATGGAGACAAGATCCAACATCTCTGTGTGCACCTTTGAAGGTGTTGGCACATTCATTTTACAGGAGTCAGTCCAGGTTTTTACCAGAACCTCAAAGCCTTCCAAACATGGTGTCCACTACGTCACATGTCCCTGAACATTTTTGCAGCTTCAAAGTGCAAATTACTGGGGCAGTGGCAGAGGAATGCAAGGATGAGTGTGTGGCACTGAGCAGGAAGGGAGCTGCTTCTACCTCAAAATAAAGCCGGGATATGGGGATACTGCTGACACTTCAGCTGTTCAAATGTAGCTGTGTGAGCAGGTCTGGGCTCTTCAGTGGCATCCTCAAACTTGGCTCCTTTTGGATTAACAGATAACATAAGCAATGTGAAACCTTATTACTGGTGACACTGTTAAATCAGATGACAGATTGTACCAACTTATTAACAGTGATACCTCACTGAGATAAATAGATGTATCTCTCAGGGAACTAGCTTGGCTCGGCATTTCAGGAGTTCTCCTTTCCAGCAACAAGCTCTACCCTCCCCTTTGAGCAAAGCTGAGCAACTGCCTGCCTGCTGTGGCCTTCTGGCCCAGCCCCAGCTGTCCTTGCAGCAAGCCCCTGGTGCAGACCAATTTATAGCAGACGGGCTTATTCCATCCTGAAACTACAGAAACCGAGGGGCAATTCTTGCCATGGCAGTTTACAAAGCTGTTATCACCTAATCCTTTGCTCGCTTCTGGCATGGAGGAAGAGTTGGTAAATGGGACTGAAGGCCATGAAAAGTCAGGTTTAGCCTGATGTCCAGTCAAGGCATGATGCTCACACTTCTCTGTGCTGCCTGTGGTGGGGGTGGTTACCTGGCAGAGGTGACATGCCTGGCTGGGGAGATAACTTATAACCCGTGGCAGCAGCTGCCAGCAGATCCGGTCTGTCTCAGTCTACCATAAAAGATGTTGACTCCAGGTATGGTTTATTTGCCTAAACCTGTGGTTTGCTTCAATGTGCCTCTACTAATCACTTTTTTCGAGGGTTGGAACCATTCAAAATCCCACTGTAAACAAGATCTTGGATTAGAAGACAGGAGCATGAATAGACTTTAGTATTCTCCTAATACACGCCCTGATTTGTCCTATACAAGGCAATACCACATTCATCTTACGGAAACATGCTTGGCCTGGTCCGTTCATTTAGGGAAATAACCCTTGCCTGGAAGTTTGGTTTGAGTAGATAAGATTATGGTGCACAGACAGCAGAACTCGGACAGCTACTCAGGTTATCACAAGCAGTCTCACCACTGCCAACTCCATTCAGAGAGGAGTAAATTGCCCCATCATGTGCAGCTTTATGTGACAACAAAGCAGGAGTGTTTTGGTGGGCATCTCCACACAGGGATGGACACCCCGGCCATGGCAGTGAGGACACCCAGCTCAGGCTGTGCTGTATCCTTGTGGAAGGGCTCCTTCAGCTTGCAGGCTTTGAAGACAAGGCATGTAATCAACTAAGGCTGGAAAAGACCACTGAATTGAGTCCAACCTTTGACCCAATGCAACTTCATCTACACTGAATGCCACATCCAGTCTCTTCCTAAACACCTCCAGGGATGGTGATTCCACCAGCTCCCATTCCAATGCTCAGTCACTCTCTCTCTAAAGAATTTCTTCCTGATGTCCAACTTAGGCCTGCCCTGGTGCAGCTTAAGGCCGTACACTCTTGTCCTGCTGCTGGATCCCTGGAAAAGAGCCTGACCACCACCCGGTATACCCTCCTGTCAGGGAGCTGCAGGGAGCAACAAGGTCTCTTGGGGCTGAACCACCCCAGCTCCTTCAGCCTTCTTCTCATGTTGCCACCATCAATCCCTCATCCCTTGGCTGGTGACCGAGGCGACACAATGGCAATGCCACTGCTATCCCCATCCTGATGCTTCCCACAGGACACCCTGGACGCTTCACAGCCCTCACTGGGAACTGCAGGACCCCCTGGAATCCTCATAACCCTCACTGGGAACTGCAGGACCCCCTGGAATCCTCATAATCCTCACAATCCTCACTGGGAACTGCGGGACCGCCTGGAATCCTCATAACCCTCACCAGGAACTGCGGGACCCCCTGGAATCCTCATAACCCTCACTGGGAACTGCGGGACCCCCTGGAATCCTCATAACCCTCACTGGGAACTGCGGGACCCCCTGGAATCCTCATAACCCTCA
>JAWWEE010000041.1:4626379-4684455 GCA_035221455.1 Xenops minutus
CGGCTCTCGGCCCGCCCCGCCGCGCTCGCCAATGCGGGCCCGCAGCCCGGCCCGAGCCGCCCGCAGCGCCCCGGCTCGCCCGGCCGGCCCGGCCCCATGCGGCGGCTCCGAGAGCGGTTCCGCAGGTGAGCTCGCCCCGTGCCCGGCCCCGCGCCCACCGCCCGTGCAGGGACGGGACCCCCGGCCGCGACACCGGGGCTGGGAGGGAGGGCAGGGCCGTCCGAGCGGGGCGAGGGGTGGGTGTGAGCCGGGCGTGGGTGTCTGTTTCTTTGTTTATTTGTTTATTCGTTTGTTTATTGCCCGCGCCGGGCGGGTCGCGCATCACCGCGGGCCCGACCTGTGGCTGCCGGGCATCCCTGTCCGGCCGGGCATCCCCGATTGATTACTGGATCACAGAATCCAGAACGGTGTGGGATGCAAGGCGCCTCAAAGGTCTTACTCCATCCCCCTGCCACGGGCAGGGACACCGTACACTATCCCGGGTTGCTCACGGCTCACCCAGCCTGGCCTTGGACACTCGCAGGGATGGGATGGGATGGGATGGGATGGGATGGGATGGGATGCTCCAGGGATGCTGCTCTGAGCAACCTGTGCCAGGGCCTCGCAGGGAAGAGAACCATCCTAATGCCCAGTCTGAATCTGTGCTCGTCCAGCTTAAAAATCAACCCTTTTTCAGCTTGGAAAGATGCTGCTCGTGTTGGCTGGGTAACTTCGGTCAGGGTTGCTGTGAAAACACGCTCATCTGTGGGCTTTATGCTCTTCCCTGCCCAAGGTGTGGGTGCAGGGCTGGTAACTCCTGATGGACAGTCCATGTCTATCTGGACTCCATCTGGGGTGGCATCCCTCCGCAGGGACCCACTGCAGGGCTGCCCTGCCCTCCCTTCAGCTTGTTCAAGAAACTGAAACCTCAGTACTGAAAGGGAAATAAAATTGAAAGAGAACCGAAAAAGGCAAATGCAGTCGGATGTGGTTTCTCTGTGCTAGCCCACACCTCGGCTGTGGTGCTGGCTGGTGCCCTGCCCCTGGGCTCAGATGTGCTGCAGCACCCACCGTGACTTTTTGCTGCCCACTCTTCACTTGAAATGCTGCCTTTTGTGTTTGTCAGAAGGTTGAGGAGCTTTGGGGAGGTCAGTGGGATGCACAGGCACCTTTTTCCATGACCTAATCTATGCATGATACCACAGTTGTTTATGGATTCTGATAGAATTGCAGATTTCCTTTCATCTTTGGTATCGTGCTGTAAGTGCACGAACCTTTACACAGCGTGTGATTTCACTGATATTTCCAAATAAGGGAACTGCTTCTGTACTGAACTGAATTATTTCTGTGCCTCAGATGTTCAGTGATAGTAAAGATTATGTGAACAGTTACAAACCACAACTAGATACTGTCAAGTCCAGGAAGGAAGGTGCCTAGGGAAGAAGAATACAGCTCTATTTTTAACTGAATGAATTTGTAAAGAGGAAATATCAGCCAGTTTGGTCAAAGCGAGCAAGCTTTTTATGAACCTTTTAGATTCTCTTCAAAATCATACCTAAAATGTTCATCGTAAAAATGATCTGTTTTGTCCTGCTCGTTGTTTTTGTTGGTTTTCCTCTCGAAAACAGAGCCCAGATAACATGCCAGGTACTGAAGTATATATTTAGATACCGAAGCAATTTTTAACCCCATTTATTGTGTGCTAATGCTGGTTTTGTGGAGTTACGCCCACCTTGTTGCAGGCTCTCATATGCTGTTGTTTGTGGTCTATTAGGTCTAAATGGCTTCTCCTGCTGCTGGAAAGCACAAAGAAAGAAAGACACAACAAGGGGTAATGTGCTTTTATGCTGGTAAAAGGAAGTGTGAGGTCTTTTGAGCTGAATAAAGGAAATATACTTCCTGAAAAGACTAAAAAAATCCAGATCTTTGAGGCCATTATCAGTGCTTGCTGTTTTTACTGACATTTTGCTTCATGCTTAAACGAATAATGCATTCAGCAGATGGGAATCATGAATAAGGCAAGAGTTGATTTCTTTTCTGCAGTTTGGGGTCTAAGCTTGCTGCGATGCCAGACAAATGCCATACAGAGACGTGCAATAGATTTTGGGAATTTGTAATTTATTTTTCTAAGCTGGATTTGCATGCAAAGACAAAGCATTAAGAACCCTCAGATTTTCCTCCCGCTTTGTCTCCCAAATACTATCCTCCCTTAATTGTGGAATCACCGTGAAACAGGCAGCATCTGCTCCTTGGAAATGAATAGGAGCTTGAGATCAGGGTCTGTCACAAAGGATGGATCAGTCCCTGTGTTTAATATTTGAAATATTTGAAGTATTTCAAGATCAAAGCTCAAGTAGTGAAAAAGGAGGGGTATGAGTTTCCTCCCTCCTGTTTGAAATTGTCATATGTCTTTCTCAATACCCCTTTTCCACTTATATTGGGAATGTGCTCATCAAAGAATGCTGTTTGTGCGCTGTGGAATTCTGGAGCTTGGACTTCCTTGGCCTCGAGCAGATCTTGAGCATTGAGAATGCATTTAAATTGTGAAAAGGAACTCACAGCTCAGTTCAGTGTGAAAGCATCCTGCTCTTCTGGCTGGCTGCAAGCAGTTCTTAGTCTCTTAATTTCAGAAATTTCATATTGTGGTACTGAAGGCATTAATATTTTATCTTAGAGATAGTGGATTGTCAGTATCTTAAATGGAGAAGTATTTATGCTTTCTTGTGAGATGTGGTGCATATCCCCTGATTAAATGACTCCAGTTTCACTAGACCTGCAATTAAAGAATGCATCAGAGATTTGTTAGAGAATCAAAAGGCTTCACTTAAAGACATTTCCTGTAAACTGTGGTCCAGTTCAGTGGCACTGTATCAGACTGTCCTGCATTTGATAATAACCTTAATGTGTTATAGAGAGCCTTTGTTTAGGAGTAAACAGCATCTGAATGCTGTATACTGAGCTTCCATTTTTAGGAAGGTCAGATTATAATTCCCACAATTATCTTTTCCAGAAGAGGCAAACGTGACCTGTAGATAGGAGGAAGAACAATGCCCCTGTGTTTCAGTATTCACGTGGCAGAAAACAAGAGACATCCGTTGTTGGTGGAGTGGGGTTTGTTTATTTATTTATCTCTAAGAAAGAATAGAGCAGCTTCTGCCTCTAGAATGTGAATAAGTCTGTAACCACATTTTTCTGCCTTCATGTTGGAATGTCATATGTATCTATAACTATAGAAGTGCATGCTTGACTTCAACAGCATGTGTCAAAATAATTTTTCCTGGGTTTGATGTGTATTTCAGTAATATCACAGAGCAGCTATTTTCAAACTTCAAGTCTGTTTCTTAAGACATTAAGCCTGAACTGTCAAACTGGAAATGAAACAAACTCAAGAGAAGCTTTGGCTGGAATTACTAGGCTATTCAACCACCTCTTTAATGATCCTCCCTCCGAAGTTGCTCCTGATAATGTTTATAAATAATTAATTATCAAGAGGCAGGGGGAAATAACTGAAACTTTGCTCTACTAAGAGCATTGCCTATGAGTAGTGACCTCAGCAAATGTGCTCCAGCGTTTGGCATCTGGGTCTTGTAGGCTGTTGTAGTCAGTGCCTTTCAGAAGAGAGACCTGCAGCAACATCAGATGTACAGCATAGGTGGTACTGGGGTGTTGTGAGACCTGCTTTTAAGGTCGAGGTAAAGCTGAACTCTCCCCCTCCTGCCAAAGCACAGCAGTGGTGGTGTGCTCTTGGTATGAACCTGTAGGTGAAGGGCATGGGAGAAGTGGTGCTGATGTTGGGGTTCTGCTGGAACCGGCTCTGGTGGAGAAACAGCGAGTTTCAGATGTTGAGGGAATCCAGTAAAGCTTTCAACAGCTGTGTTCCTGATAATTTTTGTTGTTATTATATATAAAACAATAAGAAACATTTGAAACGTTTTGTAAGTGTGAAGCTCTCTGAAATCTGGTTCTTGTCTGTTTTGCCAGCCTGAAGTTGCCACACATGAACCAATATTTACATCGTTCCTGTGCTGGCACAAACAAAGGGGGAAAAACCCCAACCCTTTGTGTAGATAACAGAGCAAGGATAGCTTTGTTCCTGTCTTTGTGTTCTGTTGTGCTGCTAATAAATGTCTTTAAATTACTGAGAGTAAGAGGTTCTAATTTCTGAAGTGTTTGTTCATAATCCTGTCTAAAATCTAACATTACCTCAAGCTTTGTTGTGACTGCTTTAGAAAGATGCAGTATATTTTCTACTAAATAAAAGGAAAAAGAATTAAAAGCAGTCCTCTGCTGGATAATAAAAGATCCCACTAGCAGGCTACCTTCAATTATTTATAGATTTTTATATGATAATAATATCTTACATAGAAATTTGGAACAGGAGTTATAAAGCTACTACTCAGTATAAGCTTATTGCTGTTGGTTCTTCCCCTTTGTTTTTTTTTTCAATTTTTATTTTTCACTTCTTGTGAAAATTCTGAGTTACCACCACAGAGAAAGGCAATGATGTTCTAGTTGTAATCAGTGAAAAGTTTCCCGTGACTTTGAATTTATGGAGCTGGGCAAGGGCAGTCTAAGCCTGGTCACTCGCTGAGCCAACAGATGCTTTTATTTTTAAATGTTTTCCTAACTTGGAAGCAGAACTGAATAAACTGAATGTTCCAGCTTTAGAGGATGCCGAGACAGTTTTCAGCAGCTGTTGAGGACCTGTAAGCACTGGGCAACAAAAGCATTTTCCAAATGTTCTGTGAGCCTGTGTATGTGATGATGGTGTCTTTGTCTTCTTGGAGATGAGTGCAAGGTGCTATTTCTCACTGACAAAAGAGTTGACATTTTTTAACCATATATTAACTCCTGGGGAGTTATTAATTTGCTAACAACCCTTTATATTTGGTGTCTGTGAATTAAATTCACATTTTTCTTATCCTTTGTATTAGTAACAATTGAAACTGTTCCTTGAAATTGCCACAGTTTGTGGAGAGACCATGACACTGTTATTTTATCATTGCTGCTACATTTTCATATATCAGTTTAGAAAAAAATTGGTTTACGAATCACTTAATAAATCAGCCAAGAAAGCCAAATGAAATGTCCCAGAAATCTGGAACTGTTTACTCAAACTGTAAGATTCAGGTTGGATTCAGCTGTCAGAAAAGAGGGAATCTGACTGCTGTATGGGAAGACTTGATTAAAGAGAGCCAGCCCCTGTGACAGGCAGTCACAGAAATTTATTTAACATGTGCTTCTGGTAAGAAGGACCTGGAAGAACTTTGTTTCAATAACAGCTACTTTGAACATGTCTGTACTTATAATTCTTTACACTACTGGGTTGAAGGTATTCCTTCATGACACTCCAGGAGATGGTTTATTCACTTTCCTAAAAATACCTCTTAATTATTCAACAGGTTCATGAACCACCCAGCTCCAGCCAACAGCCGCTACAAACCCACCTGCTATGAGCATGCTGCTAACTGTTACACACATGCAGTAAGTACAGTTCTTGTTTTCTCTTTTTTTTCTCTTTTTTATTTTTTAAACCAGATGTTTCAGTAAATGTTTGTGGGTTTGGATTGCTAAATGCTCACCTTTGCCCCAGTGTATTCATGTTTACAACCTCACTGGTTTGGTGCATGAAAGTTTTAGCTGTATCAGTCCAGAAAATTAGATGTTTGGTGATGACTAGTCCCTGTTCTGAATCTCTAGGAGCTCCAGATGCTTCATAGGATGCCTTTTCACCAAAGTTACATGTCTTTATCTAGATATTCTTCCTCTGTCCCAATCTAAGATGCCTGTGATAAAGAGAATACAGGCCACTACTGGTTAGCCCTGCAAGGTGGATTTCCCAGTTCTGTGCTGACATAATTGTGTACTGCAAGTACAAGGAAGTTTTATCCGTGTTGGAAGTGGAAGGCTTCTTGCAGAGAGGCACTAATAGTGCTGACAGCCTGAAAACTCCAAGTCTGTCCTTATTTTCATAATGGAAAGACTCATTCTAGATTTATTCAAATGATATATACATACAGAATAAGGAAAGCAGCCCCCCCTTGGTTTGTTTTTTTTCTTTTAGGAAGTTTAATTTGCTGTCTGGCACTTTGAAAAGGACTTAAGAATGTGTTTGTTTGTTTTTTAAGATAGCATTTGCCCTTTTGTAAAAGCAGCTTGTGCTTCTCAATCCCTTGTTTAACTCCAAGCATCTGAAGTATGTTTGACTTTGTCCTCAGTCCCTTATCTCCAGTGTGTTTGAGAGAGCTGCAGATAGGAAAGCTCAAGGTAGTGCCCAGGACTCTTCAGCTCTAGAAAGAACTCTGTTCTTAAGGATCCTTTGTGAATATTTTATAAATAACCAACATACAGCTCCATGGTGCTGGTAAAAACAGAATCACCTTGGTTTACACATAGAAAAGTTAACTGAAGCTTCTGTGTTCTTGAGCCAAGGGTCTCATGTACAGCATTATGTAAATATATGCTTATTTGCCTAGGGAATGAAGCAACATTCTGTTAGTTAGCACAAATATGTAGTTTATCTCATAATCCTTGTGCAAATCTTGTTTACTCTGGCCAAAAAGTTAAATTTCAAAATGTCTGGCAGAAGTTGCTGTGTTTCTTAGCAATTTTAGCTTTCACCTAGTTGAGAAACAAGCATGTCTTATTCCTGCTTGTTAACAGGAGGTTACAGCCAAGATGTATCAGTATTTTTTGGAATGCTGCAGGCTGTGGTGAAGCTGTTTTATTACCTCCTGAACAGTCAATATACGTACTAAAACCTACCATGACCTGTTAAAATAAAGTTGGATGCAATAATTAACTACTGATCAATAATTAAAGCCTTGAAATACAAATCTAAGCTGGGAAAGCACAGTGGATTATAGAGAATAAGCTGTGGGGTGTTTTGCTCCTCTGTGTTACAGACTTGCTAAATGTTAGATAGTCAAATAGGTGAGTCTTTGCCACCAGCTTATAGTGTGAGTTTTCAATTAGACATTGATGATTCTACAAAACAGAGTTAAGCAATGGTTCTTCATAGAGGTTTGGAATAAAGACATATATTCATAATTTAGGAAGCAGTCAGCTTGTAATTTATGAGTGGGGCTGTACCCTACAGTAGGTATCCCATCTGGTTTTTTGACTTAAAAATACATGAGTCAGTTCAGGCAGCTGCTTAATAAAAAAAGGCCGATGATATATGAGGGTACAGAATCCCAGGCATAGCTTTTTGGTATAATACTTTAAAGGTAACTTTTGTGGCATAGTAAGGCATCTTCAGATTTCCAGATAGTGAGGCTCTTAAAATGCCTTGATCTGTTTTTTTTTTAGCTTTAAATGAAGCACTGACTTGCCTTCAGACAGTAGGAGACAGGAAGGGCAGCTAAGCAGTTGAAAACAGAGACAGCAAAGACTGTTCTCTGTGTTTAGAAGAACAGGAAGGAAGCAGTGCATGAGAGAAGCAGGGGTGGTAAGAGCTGGAGTTGTAAGGTAATCTAAGTCTGAGGGGAGGGATGGCTCTTTCATCAGGAAACTTTCTAGTGTACATAAGGTTTATCAGACAAAAGATACGCTCTGTTGTGTTAAAACCTCAGAACTTAGACATGACTTGGTTTAATACGGCTCTTAAAGTTTCTTCCAACTGCCTAAAAAACAGGAGCTATTCTTAAAATAAGCTATAGTCTCTATTCCAGGCTGGGTTTGTGCGGTGTGTAGAAAAATAGAAGTAGTATAAATATTTAAAAAATGAGACCTGGAGCATTTAGCAGACCATGTGAGCATGGAAGAAGGGGTCATCAGGGTGAAAATGCCTCCATCCCACCTGACTGCAGTAGCAGTTTCTGTGCTCTCTGTGTGTTGCATTGTCCAAGTTGCCCACAGGCTTCCCACTCCACAATACTCATATCCTTATTTGAGGGGAAAACTGATGAGTAGGGAGAGACTGTACTTGGCTTCAGGAGGGCAAAAAAGGGTTTCCAAAAATACATCACAAGGGAGTTGAGCCCGAGTCTCTTTTTAAAGATTCCTGCCTATGGCTGTAAAGAAATGTATTTTAATTCTTTCTCCTTATTGCAAAGGGGTTTTAACTTCATTGTCTCGTTTTGTTCTGGCATTTCTCTAGAAAACTTAGGGAACTGTTGCCTTCTCTCTTGTTCTGTAAATCTCTCTTCCAGCCCCACTTTTATGTAGCCAGGATTAATCAAGGTGCTAAAATTAGTAAATTGGAGCATCACAGTTCTGGGTTTGTTCTCAGTACATTAAGTTACTGGGATTGATTATATTCATTGGGAAGACTTGCACTCCTTGATAAAATAAGCAAAGATTTTGTGACTTGTAGCTGGCGTTTTTTTCTGCATATTGGCAGCGTAGGAATGCTGTGTCATCACTCGAAAATGACACGGCACAATCACACTCTTTCTCTTAGTTCTGATCCTTTGACTACTTTTTAGGTAAATACCCCTCCTTTTAAAAGATTGATAATTGCTTCTCCCTTCTGAAGACTGAAGATTAAAATGAACAGGGAAAATCTGCTTTGTTTGGTCAATTAAAGTTTTGCATTTCTTTTGTAAGATGGATGAAGCCCATTGTACCATATGTTATCTGTCATGGCCTTGGTATCTAAAGAACTTTTATCCAGTTGGCTGGAACAGCGGGGTGTCATTTCTGGATTTTTGTATTTAATCTAGCTATTTTTGGTCCAAAAAAGAGTAATAAAACATCTCTTGTTTAGTCTGACTGTTCCCATGGTGCCTATCAGGCACAGAGGAGAAAGTGTTTCCAAACAGAATACTTAAAAAAAACAGCCAGTCCTTCTCCTGCAGCGTACTGCTGTTCGTGGGAGAATCAAAATCGTTCTTCAGAGCCAGAACAAGGCAGAAGATGGACTAAGGTCTTCATTCATCTGCTCATTTGTAGCTCTACTCTCCATTCTAAAGGTGTGGAGAAAGAGCTGATAAGAAAATTGCTTATTTCTTTTAACCCTATTGCTTTAGATACAATAATTACTGGAAGAGGTTGATTAACGTTGAACTTGGTTATGGGCCATTCAAGCATTGCAGGTGAAAGCTTTAACTTGTGGAATACTTATTTTTAGCAGATCAGTAAAAAGCTGGTCTATCTGTGGAAGAAAGGCAAGTTATTCTGTGTAGTAAATAAACCTTGTTTCCAAGGAGGGCTTCCTTCCTATAAAATGGTCTCTATCAGAGTCCCTGAGCACCTCATGCCTTGGCTGTTAGTAGGGAATTAGTAGGGATTTGCTATTTTACCTTGTCCTTGTGGGTACATAATCTCTCTGGAACCTTTTAGTTCTCTGTCAAGTTCAGTCAAAACTGAAATTTGCAGTAGAAATTGGGAAAGAAACTGATGCGAGTACAGTGGGACTGCATAGCTGAAACATGGCTACAACATCATTCCTGGGGCTGAGTATCCTCCTGTCTCCTCAAACCCTAAATGAAACCACTGTCCCATCTCATCAATCCCTGTCTGTCTCAAGGGCTTCAGCCACACTTTACACTGTGTGTCATATGTGAAAAACAGGAGTGACTGATCTCTGAGCAGTGACACACTTCAACCTTTCCTGAATTTGGGGGCTCGCCAGGATATGTGTATGGAAACATGGTTTGTGATAAATGAGAAGTCAGACTGGCAGACTATTTTTGGCCTTAAAGTGCAAAAAATCAACTTCCATAGTCTCATTACAAAGCTCATAAAGTGTTTTCACCTCTGGTCCCAATGCTGTGAATAAAGCAATGCCACACTTAATTTCCATGGCTCTGCAGCTTTCAGTATAAACATGTTAAATTTTGAAAAACATAGGAAAATATAATAGTAATGAAGCTACAGCTGATATGCTTCAAACCCAGAAGGAAAAGCCACTTCTGTTGTTGTGAACTCTCGAGATCAACAAACTACTTCTCAGATCCATTTGGTTTGCTCTGCATCCTCTGCACTGATCAGAGCCTCTATTTCTTCTGGTCTGTAAGTAGATAAAGAACAGATAGCGCAGGCTAGACCAGAACTTTGCTCTCTGAGCTATCAAACCAGTAATGCAAAGTGGCTAGATTTGTTTAAACATTGTTTGTTCCTAGCTTTATTGTTTAGCATATGAGACTTGGGTTAAATTACAAGAATTTAACCTAAGAAGCTTATTTGCAATTCAAGTGAACGAATTAACATCTTAAGACACACTTAGGGCCTGGAAGGGAACTTGTACAGCTTTTACTTTTACATTTTTACTATTTTTCTGGAACTTTTAACTAGAAGGCTGACAAAGATATGCCGATAGTGGAAGCAGAGGGGTAGAAATGTCTGAACCAGTGGCTTCTCTTCTTTGAATATTTGTTGGATGTGGGGCATTTTTTTTGTTTAGGTTATTTCCTCCTTCCCCCTCCTCCATCTTTTTTTTCCTTTTTTCTGAAGGATACAAAGGTACATCGTATCATTTGTTCTGGAAAGGAGTATAGTTCTAAATGTACATGAAGCCTGCAGCCCACTTCTTGGATGCTTCCTGCAAACATGCTAATTCTAATTCCATCATGATGCTTGAACAGTGCTTGTTTTGGAAGATGTGAATTAAAAATGCTTGAGAGGGAGGTGGCAAGGAAAAGAGGCTTGGATACAGTGCATTAAAAGAACATCTTTGTGCATTAAGAATCTAGTCGTGAGAGAAGTTTGCAGCTAATTTATTTATGATATCTAAACCCCAAGTTCTGCAAAACTATTACTTAATTCTCTCCGCTGCACACTGCTGGATACTTTGTTCTTTCTTTTGGGATTCAAGTTTATTTTGGTTTGTCTTGTGCACTGCCTCTATGCACAAGACGTGGCTTCAATCCAGTCTGGAGCAGTATCAACATGGTTTTGAAAAAACAAAGCAGAATGTGAAAATAAAACCACTGCTAAGACTTACCAAATTCCTTGTCTGATTTTGTTTCATGGCTAGAGGAGCTGGTAACCTTCCCTGCCACCACTGGAGGAGAAGTTTAGCACAAATGGATGTAACTGTTGTCTGAGACACGTCCAAGTCTTGGTGCTGGTGTGTCTTAAAACTCAATGACAAACTTTCTCTGGATGGGGACAAGCCTTATGGTGTCACTGCAGCTCTCCCTGCCTGCTGGTGCTGCTCTGAGGGTGGTACCAGGGGGAAGACTTCACAGTGTGCCTTTGTTCTCCTAGTTCCTCATTGTGCCCGCGATCGTGGGCAGTGCCCTCCTGCACCGGCTGTCTGACGATCGCTGGGAGAAGATCACGGCGTGGATGTACGGCGTGGGGCTCTGCGCCCTCTTCATCGTCTCCACAGTGTTTCATATCGTGTCTTGGAAAAAGAGTCACCTAAGGTACCAGCTTCGTTCTCTTCTCTGACATTTTCCCATTGTGTTTCTCAGTGAAAACCGATTTTACAGAGGGCTGGAGTGGTGCTTTGTACTGAATCATGAAAAAAACCACCCTTGATTCTGATGGAAGAAATAGTGAGCCAAGCTCATGTACAAATGAACTTCAATGTCTGCTGCTTTCTCACAATGGAAACATGTGTTTTTGTAGGCCCTAATGGCTCTTAACCCAGAAGCAGAATGGGAAAAACATAATCTAAGTGGATGATGGATAATACCCCATTGCAGAAATGAGAACACTGTCTGGGACTATGGCATGCCCAAATGCTTTGAGGAACACAGAGTTTGCCAAGAGAATTATAATACAATAGCCAGCTAACCAGCAGAAAGCCTCCCTGGGAGAAAGGCAGCAATAGCAAAACTGATGTGATTTATTATTTATTTTTCATTTTATTTTACTTTTTTGGTCCCATTATGACCCCTGTATATTTCTGGGCTGTAAATTGGATTTAGCCAGTAGTCACTAAATAGTACCAGTTTCTGGATTAGGCAGAGTTGATATGACAGCTCTGCCTTCTTGCCAGAGAGCAGGATGCATGGTGGGGTGGAGAAGGGGAAAGGAATGGAGGAGTGCTCAGCCCTTACATGTCTCACTCCTTCCACATGGTTTTAAGAAGTCATGGAGCTGATGGCATTTCCCCCAGAGTTAATTCCAGAGTGTGTCAGGAAAATGATACAAAAATCCGTGCAAAATCTGTCATGGTGACTTGTTCTCTCTCTCAGGACAATGGAGCATTGCTTTCACATGTGTGACAGGATGATGATCTACGTCTTTATTGCAGCATCATACGCACCATGGTAAGGAACTGGAGGCACAGCTTCAGAACTAAAGCTTTTCCAGTGTAAACACTTTGGCCTTGCAGCTTCCCAAAATCCATAGGTACCTTCTTAGATGCAACTGACCACATTCTGTGTTGTGACAGGCAATGTTATGTAATATTCTGGGACTTGTTGAACAGAAAGTAATGTTAGGAAACATCGGGAAGTAGTTTATTTATATTCCACAAACCCTGGTTCGTGCTTCCCTCCCATCAATGCAAACACCTTCTGCCTTCTGTGGGTAGAATGTCCCCATGTGTGCTCCCCCATCATGCTGAAGTTACTGCTCTGAGTATCTATTTATTTTTATCAAGTCCCACTGCCCGTGTGTCAGTATGGTCTGTTCATTCATCACTTTTGTCTCTTGAAATCTTTGTGCCTCCAGGTTAAACCTGCGTGAGCTGGGACCTCTGGCATCTCACATGCGATGGTTTATCTGGCTGATGGCTGCTGGAGGAACCCTTTATGTATTTCTCTACCATGAAAAGTAAGAATTATTCTTTGCATTTAACTTTAAACTGAAAATCACCCTTAGAGAACAAGACCAATTTTTTTTTTTGTTTTAGAGATGAGATGCTGAGGTTCTCATCTAATAAGAAAACTTAAGTTGTCTCAATGTTTTAATCTCACTAGTACCTGATGCAAGTGAAGGCATCTAGGCAGTATTTGGAGAAGGCATTGCCTGCAACTGTACAAGGCAGATAAATACTAGTATTAATTTTGTCGTAAAATGTTGGTAATGTCTCTGCATGGAAAACTTTTTGAATAATGTAATGGACTCATGCTAACATAAGTTTTGGGTTTTTACTGTTGAAGGAAATGTTCATCCTCTCATACATCTCCTTGTTCCTTTTCAGGTATAAGATTGTTGAACTCTTTTTCTATTTAGCGATGGGATTTTCTCCTGCTCTGGTAGTGACATCCATGGTAAGGAATGTGACTGTTACAAACAAACAAATTTGCCTTTTAGAACCAGCTTAAGTTCAGTGCAGCTCTCTTTCTTCTGAAAAGGTGTTCATTTTAGTCCACCATAGCTGTAAATACTCTCTGCAGAAGAACCAAATACAGCTGGTTATATTTTGGATTTACATTTCAGTGAAATGCTGCCTTGTTTTGTTGAATCTGGACAGCATTGTGCAGATCAACAGAGCTTGAGTTTCTTGGTGCATCTGAAAAGCATCCTACTGGGTCTTGTCCTCTTATAGTTACATATTTTAAATAATGTTGATTAACCCTTTCTGCTGCTTAATACAAAATAAATATAAATATAAGTAACATAAATCTGACACCTTCTCAAGCTCATGCCTTAACTGTCCCACATGAATGCTGTACCAAAACCTTGCTGGATGTTTCATCCAACTAGCAGGAGTTGCATTAAACTCACCCTTGCACAGAGTAACGTGGATTTCCTTGTCTCCTTGTTTGTCTCTGAGCATGGAGCCAGCATCAGGCTTGTGTTAGTTCTTGAGTTATAACTTCTATAGTGCTATTGGGACATAGTATATAAATATATTATATTGTATTTCCCAAAGTTGATATTCCTCACTTGTCCAAGATGTTCTGAGCCATGACACCGAGCCTCCTTTCCTTGAGGGGGGAAAACACTTTGCATTTTATACATGAAAAACTCTTTGGCCCCTTTCCCCTGACCTGTCCTTGTTCATTGACAGACCAACACGGAGGGGCTGCAGGAGGTTGCCTGGGGAGGTTTGATCTATTGCCTGGGCGTGGTGTTCTTCAAGAGTGATGGAGTGATCCCCTTTGCCCACGCCATCTGGCACATCTTCGTGGCCACAGCAGCTGCTGTCCATTACTATGCCATCTGGAAGTACCTTTACAGAAGTCCTGCAGACAAAATTCGTCACTTATGAGATATCTGTATTACATAAATACTCTGCACTTGGCCTCTGTAACAGTATTATTTGACTTAAGGAATTCGGGGAAATTGGAAAATTGCACAGGAAAACTGCACTGACTTTGGTAGTTCTGTGAACACAATTACTGTGAACTGATGTTTGTGTCCTGCCATTGCCCATCACATGGCAAGTGCTGTAAATAACCAGGATACTGTACTGCAGTACCAAGAGTCCATTCCACGTTAGCAGAACTGGCTACCTGATGTTTACAAACAAATTTTGTATCCTAGTTTAATTTTACAATTTTTAACTATGTGAATTTTTCTAAATTAGTGATTCAAATGGTGAAGTCAGTGCAATAGTGAAAACGTAACGCTCTTGATTTGAAATTGGTTTCTATCACCTTTCCACTAGTCATTTCTTAAACATGAATCACAGACAACTAATCTACTTTTACCACCCATATCTTGGTATAATGTGACTTTTATAGAAACTTTTTTGTGTTTTTTGTAAACTTTAAAAGTACATTTATTGAACTGAAGACACACAACTGTCATCTATGCAGCTACTCATGTTGCAAACTCTTGCAAGAAATGGTTACATTCCACACCCTGTCCTGACAAGCAAACCTTGTACCTCTTCCAAAGGTTGTGTTACAGGTGTAATTGTAATAACCACTTCTACAAACTAAAATCTAAATGTGATTCTGCTGAGTCCTAACATGACAGCATTCTGCTGGTCTGTAGTACCACTATAGAAAACAGACCTTCATTTGGTTTTATTTGTGATGAAGTGCTTTAAAAGGAATAGTTAGGGTGATTGTCTGCTCCAGGTTCCCAGTTCCCCCCACGCTGCGCAGCCTGGCAGTGGTTGGGATGAAGGCTGGGCAGTGTGAAGGGGCAGCTGATCCTCCCTGCCCAAACCAGGAGCAGTAATTTCTCCAGTGCTGTAACATTTAAGGCTTGGATTTCCAGAGGGGTTTAAACTGACCTACAGAACCTGGTCCCATCAGCTGTTGGTGGGGTGGTTCTGCTGGGAAATCCTGGTCAGAGCATTGCTGACCACCTTGAGCTTGTGGTTCTTCACAAGCACAGCCTTCCAGGGAGCAGAGCTTGAGGAACTTGATGTGGTGTCACTTGTCATTCTGGGGCTTCACACAGAGTAAAACTGGTCTTTATGGCTGTCTGTACAGGAAATCCAGCTGTGGTAGCAAGTCATGACTGTAGAACACGTGCTTTAATGACCAGTGTAGAAGAGTCATTGTAATACTGTTTGTCCAATAATTGTATCCTGTCCCACTAAATAATGAATGTCTTATATTAAGATTGACTTTATCCTTTTTCTAATTTACTCAGTTTTTCATGTCAGTATTTAAAAACAAAACCAAAATGTGTTGCCTTTCTCAGATTTTGTTCTGGATATTGCCTGTCTGCAAACAGTAATTAGCAAGATAGGGATGTGTTAAAGGTCCAGTTTCACTTAGATTTTCCAGAAGGCCACAGATTTTAGAATATTTACATTTGTATATGGAATATACAAGAGGGACAAACTTTAAATTTCAAGGCATTGAAGAATTGCTGTGTGGTGTTATCAGGTGATCAGAGAAGTGGCACCACCACAGCAGAATAATGAACTGCCCCACAAGAGAGCAAAGGGAAGAGCTGGGCAGCAAATTTATGCTCCAACAGTCTTGCACATCTGGATGCCTCAGTTTTTTAACATTGTGTCTATTTTAATATTTTCCACTTTTTGTGAGTTCATATATTTTGTTGAAATGCAGTACTGTTAAAACCACTAAAATGCGTGTAAAGGTTTTCTGTAGTCAGAAGTGAAACTCTTGCTTGAATATGTTTCAATTTTAAGTTAATTTTTCATGGCATTGCTTTTTGGAGTGTTTGAAATGGTTTTTAAAAAATTTCAATTCGCCAAAAATATTTTGAATTACTGTATTCTAGTCAATATGATATTGAATGTACTAGACTAACAATAAACATTTGGTGCAATTTGGAAACTCTTGTGGTTCTTGGTGGTTGTTTTGCCCTCCAGCACTTTTTCAGGGAAGTCAGGAATTGACACCGTTGTCACTTCTGGCACAAAGGATCCCAAGTTGAAGCTGATGACCCTCTGCTTGCTCAGTCAATGCTTTAAAAGTTGTAGGAAAGACTACAATCCAAATCATTTAACTTGTGGTATGGGAAAAAAGTGTATTTGCCTAAATTTGGTCAATATTTGGGACTTGCTACTGTTCTTTTTGCTGTTCTGCATCAATTTTCTTATACCATTATATACTAGGATTTTTTTTTCAACTTTGAACATTGAAATACATAATTTTGCTCCTATCCCTTGAGGAGCATCATTGCATAAAATATAGACAAACTGAAGTAAAAATGTGTTTCTTTCTGGAAAACAACCATATCAATTAGTCTTTTCTTTTTACCCTGCCATCTAACTACAGCTCTCCAGGCTCATTCCTCCCAGGAGTGAAGATAGTGCTTTTTCCAGTAATGCTGGCTGCAGTACAGAGATGTGACTTCTTTGTCTTCCTGAGGCAAATGTTTTTAAAAGCACTTGCTTCTGTATTTTCTATGCCTTTAGGTTTTAGAAATGCAACACGTAGGCCGGGTCTAAATGAAGCAGTGCTAACACGTTTCAGTTTTGCAGATGGACCTTTCCAGAAGATGTCTGGGATGCAGCAGGTACTGTCAGTACTGGATACTCTTAGGTCATGCTTTTATAACACAGTATCATGTGCATAGAAAAATAATTCTATTAAGTGAAGGGCTTCATTTAAGGATTTATTTTAAGGTGTTTTTAATGGCATTGGGTTTTTTAATTCAACAGCAAAAAAAAAATCATTTTTCATTCTGTTACCAAATGTAGAGCTGCTTTGCCAGTTACATCTTCCCCACATCCTTTGGAATTACTTGTTATTATGATAAGGAATTGTGGTGCTGTCTCCCAGCTCTGGGTAAGTAAGGAAGTCCTTTCCAAGGAGGCTTGGGTGGCTGAACATGGTTTATGCAGCCTTTGCTGTATCACTTGAATTCTGGTGTACAGATGGGATACTCTGAGGTTTAGACAGGCTCTCAAATCCATGGTGTGACTCTTGGGGTGGCCTGTGCAGGGCCAGGGGTTGGACTCGATGGTCCCTGGGGTCCCTTCCAGCTGAGCAGATTCTGTAATTCTGTGAAATGCATGTTGCAGGGGCCAGAACGAGCAAGTTAAAGAGAAGACGCTGAAGATTTTTCCATAAAGCTTTTTTTCTTGCTTAAATGCCCCTCCTGGTCAGGACCTCTACACAATTCTTCACTTGGGCCTGGTGTGCTTAGCCACGAGATGTCCCTGGGGGCCAGGGCTGTCATGTTCACATCATGTGCTCGACTAAATCTTTTCAACATGCTCTGCTATTTTTAGAAGAACGCAGGATGTTGGGCTCTGCTGCTAATTGCTTTCACCATCAATAGGTGTCATAAGGTTAAAGCTAAAAATAGTTAACAAAAGAGGGGGAGGATGGCACGGCAGAGCTGGCTCCAGGGTTTGGGAGCTTTCTCTGCCTTCTCTAGCTTTCTCAGCTTGTGGCCTGGACCTCTGTGCTCCGACAGCCAGAGGCTGCTTCTTGCTGTTCTACTTCTTGAAAGTGTTTCACTCATCATTTTTCAGAATAAATTCACCAGCCACTGCCATAGGCTGGGAAGGGGTTGGTCATAAGACACCTGAGGTGTTCTCTAATGGCCATTTGGGAGTGTTGGGATGCTTTTAATCTGCTGTTCTGGCGGTGCTGGGAGGACCAGCGGCAGTGGTGTGGTAACACTGCCCCTGGGGCTGAGCAACCCCAGGAGCTCAGGGTCAGGGTTTGGGTTTGGGTGAGCTTTGCAGCCTGTCTGGAGAAGCCAGCAGAGAGGTTTGAGGTGCTGCACCCCCAGAACACCTGCACCATGTGTCAGCTGAACACATGGAGCAGTTCAGGCTCGCAGGTCCAACCCCCAGGGAAAGTTTTCAAAATTCCTGTTTGGGTAGTATTTTGTGCATGGTGTTCTGTTACTGAGCTGGGTGTCTGGCCACTGGATTATTTCCATCCCAGCCATCCTCCTCCTGCCTGTGGTGAGCAGTGAGGGTGGCAACACTTGTTCCCTTTGGAGAACCAGGGTGCCTGTTCCTAAGGATAAGCTGGGGAACCAAAATCCTCTTTCCAAAGGCTGGCAAAGAGGGCAGCACCCGTTTTATAACAGAAGTGACATCATTGACTAATGAGGCTCCTATGCTCTCAGAGGGATCTGTTCAGATGTCTCTGTTGCCTAGCAGCATGAGCCCTGCTGGCATGGATTTGGGTGCCCAAATCCTTTCCAGATCTCCCTTAACTTTTCACACAGGTGAAAAGCTGCTAGTAGAGATTGAGTGAGTGAGTGGATGTAGGTCCAGCAGGTATCTCACTGTCTGGTGGGAGGGGTTGGCTTCCAGGGGTGACACAGAGGTGTGACCAGACATGGCATGTGGCTCCCATGACATGGTCAGCAAGCCACAGAGCCTTGTCCCTGGCAGGACATTCAGGGCAAACCACAGGATGTTTGGATGGAGAGGTGGAGTTATTTTGGATGTTGAAACACTGAAACCCAACCCACACCACCTACTGAGCTTGCTTTGAACAGCAATGATTTAGTAGCATCATAAATGCTGAAGGGTTGAACATTGTTGCTGCAGGAACTCAACCATCTTCTCAAATCAAAACCCATGCACTTGGGAAGCTGAGGATTTGTTTAGGGGGGGAATAGGAGGGGTTTATAGTTACTTTTTAATACGTGTTTTCATATAGGAACATGTTTTAATGGGAATGGCTTTTGTCTTGAAGCTGATGGTCATCCTGGGCACCCTAGTCAGCCTTCTGCTAAACCACTGAAAACTAAGCTTGGAGGGACTAAGATATTTTTAGCTGCTCCTCTGCCTGCGGGAAGACGGACTCAGCCTGTCATTCCTGAAGAGCTCCATCTGAAAAGCCTCTAACAATGAGGATTTCACAATCCTCCCAGGCAGTTTATTTCAATGTTTCACCCTCTGCCCTCTTGGCTTTTTTTCTGCTGCCCAAGCAGTATTTCTTTGCTGTACTTCAAGCCTGTTACTCCTTGTCCTGTCTGGTGGCTCAGAGAAGAGCCCTCACAGGCAGCTTTTCTGTAGCTGGAACCTGTCACCTCTTCCTTTGCTTTCTTCTCTCTCCTGGTTTTAAACAAACTCAATCCCTTCAGCCTTGCTTCATGGCCACCTCATTTGACAGAGCCAGCAGGGTGTTCCAGAGCAACTTCAGACACATTTCCCAGGTGATGATGTGACAAGGGACAAATTAGTGTCAGTGCAGAGGAAAGGAGGGGTGGAGGCAGGAGCTCTGATCCTGTGTTTCAGGAGAGGGATGTCAACCAAGCAAATGAATCCTACCCCAGCCAAAGCCAGCACGCACAAGGGGAGTGCAGCTTCTCGTTCTTCTTAGCATTCTTTGTTCTATTTATTGGTTTGTTTCACTGTTGATGAGTGGGTGGGTTTGTTGGATAGTGGTGTTTTTTTCGGTTTATTGGAATTTTTTTTCTGGGCTGTTTTCTTTTTTTTTTTTCCAAATTATTTTTTAGTATTTTAATCTCCAGTGCTGCATTTGCTTCCACAGAGCTCCCAGCAGCATCTCCAGGACAGTCCCCTGTATCCCAGGCGGGGTATGCTGGGCATCCCACCAGTCACATTTGCTTCCACCCAGCCCCAAAGCACTTGCCATGCAGCGAGTGCTCTGTCCATGGTTTCTGGGGAAGCAAATCCCCAGCCACATGCAGGTGGGGTGCTGGGAATGAGCAGGAGCCTGGAGGGACTTTTTCCCACTAAACCTTCCATCCTCTGGCTCTGTCCCTGGGAACGCTGCTGTTTGTTGGCAGCTGAGGTGGCTGCAGCCCCGGGGGGCTTTGCCTTTGCCCTTTCCTTTGCAATTCCATTTTGCAACCCCAGCTTCTGACTCCTCCAGCACATCCCGATGGGCAGGGCAGGGCAGGGGGGTAAATGGCAGGAGAGTCCCAAGGGGCTGCAAAACTGGGCCAGGGCAAGAGTTGCCTTCCCTGCATGGGCAGGGCTGTCTCTCCTGCCCATGCTGTGCTGGGACATCCCATCCCAGTTCCTCCGGGGCCACTGGGACCTTGCAGCCTCAGCACTGGGGTCCAGCTCATCTGCCACGATGGGCCCAGGGCTGGGCAGGGGGATGTGTCCTTTCCCAGAGGTGATGTTTCTGTCTGAAGGCTGCAGAGGGAAAACAGGGACTGAGACACCGGTGAAGGGAATGAGGCTGCTGGGTGATTAGAAGAAATTACCCCTGGCTGGTTTCATGAGCCCCAGGTGAAACCTGGCTGCTGTCTGAAGGTGGGGCTAAGTGCTCGTATTTCAATTAAAACCGGCTCTACCAACACGCAAAGCGATTGAGGATCATCCTTTTAAGCCCGTGTGTGTTTCCCCCCTTGAAGCATCTCGGGCATCCCGGCGCTCGCAGCCCCCGGTGTCTCACACTTTGGGGGCTCCGGCAAAGCTGCTGGGGATGGGGTGACATCGCTTCTGTCCCCTTGCCAGGGAGGCAGGACACGGCAGGGAGGAGGGAGGCAGAGCTGATGGGGACGTGGAGCAGCTCCCAGCGCTCCGAGCCGCTCACGGCTCGTGTGTGACCCCTTGTGTCGGCGCTGCCCGGGGCTCGCCGCTTTAGGTTTGCTCCCGAATTATTTATTTTGCTTTCAAGCAGCTGGGCAAGCTTAATAAGGGGTTTAAAGCGTCTCACCGCTTCTGAAATTCTCGCAGGTTTCATGAGAATTTGGGCTTGAGGAAAAGAAGTTAAAAGAGACACTCCAAAACCGACCGCAAGGTGAGCTCGGATGCCCCAGAGCTGCGGGGTCATTTTGATGCCTTAAAATCTAGTTATTTAGATTTTTAACTCTTTGAGCTCTTTTAGCAGCGCTTTAGCTAAGTACTTTTGTACTAGATGTCTGAGATGTTGTTCAGTGTCCCTCCTCAAGGATTTCAATGGCTAAAGACTTTAGCAAGAACATCTAGTTTGTATAAAATGTTCTTAGAACCAGACAAACAGGCACGTGGCTTGATATAAGAGAGTCTAAACTATCAGACAAAGCCCCCAATCCTTGCAAATGGTCCAAGCAGGACACAGAGAGGTGATGAAGACTTTCCTGGGAGGAAGAGAAGGGGTCTTGGGACCCCCAACCCAGATGTGGGAGGAGCTGGAGGATGGACAATTGGCAGGTGGGTGTACCCCCATGAGGTGAGAGTTAGATGTTTTAATTAGGTAAGTTTGTAAAACTTGTGTGTGTATGCCAACTTTGTGCCCCTAAGACATCTTATTTAATAGCTGGTTTTTTACCTTTCTATACTAACATATACTAACATCCAGAGAATGATTTCTTTGATCTTAGGCAAAAATTTCATCCATGAATGACCCCAGAAATATTAAATCCACCAGATTTATCCTCAAGTCAAACCGGGTGGGTTATTAGGGGAGTGCCAGGACCCTGGAGCAGCAAAAGCTCTGGAAAACGAATCCTAAATGTGCTCTTGGCACCTTGTAGGGAGGAGTTTGGGGTGTGTCTCCTGGGCTTGGGGAGGGGATGACCAGGAGGGGAGGGTTCATTTTATATACTTACATATTATACTTATGATAGTATGTTACATTAACACTTCTTGAATTTTCTCTGCACGTGTACACGTGCTGTGTGTGCTAAGGAAGATCTCTAGAAAATCTTGTGTTGTGTATTAGTCTATATAAAAAAATACAAATGTTTCCAAAAGCTTGTTTTATGTATTATCTGTTCTATACTTTATATAAAAATTTAATAATAATAAAACACTGCTAAATGCAAACATATAGGCAGTCAAGGGGAGTGTGTTTCTGCATTATAATGAATCTATTTTGTTCATTACATAGCAAAGCCAGATCTTTATAGCATTAAAATGTGTGTGTGGATATCAAAAGCTCTAAAGCCATCAAAATGAAGTAAATGCTGTTAAATAGGCCACATGAAAATGTAATTATTGAATGTCTATATCTAGTTCTGTGTGTATACAATGCACATTCACAAATGGGGGTGAGCATGTGCATTAGAATAAACTGTGGTCTTGAGTAACATTTGTTAAAACCCCAAATCTTCATAATAATAAAATCTACTTTATATGGTTTTGGATAAATAAATATAGCCTTTAAAAGTAAATATCGCTAAACATAGTAAATGAAAATATCGTTTTTTAACCTTTAATACATGTTATTTTATGTCTATGCATAAATATATAGCCATTTTTAAGCCTACCTTTCTCTTGTGTGTATATAAAAGTATATATACATTATATCTATACAGAATCTGTCTGTATACTGTGTACTTTATATATGTGTATATATTTTATACGTAGTGCATGTACACAAAATACATAGTGTGTATATATAGTATATATAACAGGTATAAATATATTTATACATTATGTATACATATATATACACTATGTATAATATGTATTATATATGTATACTATGTATATTACTTTATGTGTACATATATACACATGCACATATATATTGCTAAAAGCAATTATGATGAATATATAAAAATACAATTTTAACATCTTTCTCTATACACACATATCTTTGATATGTTTATTTAAATATATCCATTTATTTATATATATTATAGCCATATATAAAACTGAGTGCATGCACAAAGGGGAGATTGTGACTGAATGTGTCTGTTATTACAACATGTATTTTGTATTATACTATACATTAAAATGCAGACCTTTATAGATGTGTGGTTTTGCACGTGTGCACACGCATATATATGTGTATAAAAAACATATTTTGAAAATAATGTATTTTTTTATTTACTATAACCTGACCTTTATATCAGACCTACCTATGCATACAGATAAATACACATACATATATATATATACTTTAATAACTTGTATAAAGGAAGTGTTAGTGGTGAGTGACATTTTTATCATACTGATTGTACCTGTTACATATAAACTAGATATTTAAAAGATATTTAGTATGTATTACCTGCCATGTGGTCTATACAAAATATTAGATATAATGGAGAGTAAAATTAATGAGTTCTGTTTGGTACTATAATTAAAAATAATCCTTAATATGTAGTGTTTTTGTGAATGGATTACTGTCTGTGCACTGTGAATGATCACAACTCAGGACATATAAAGTTTTATGTAGTGTGTGTATATATATATAAATTAGGTATATAGCTTACACTGCATCACTTTAACACTTATTAAGTTAAATATTTTATTGAAATAGAGAATAGCACCAACTATATCACAATTAGGAATACTTTATCTCATGTAAACACCTGTTTTCTGTTCCCTGGTGGCAGCTGGGCAGCTCTGGGGACATTTGCACCCACCTGGGGACTGTCCCCTGGTGTGACACAGCCCAGGCTGGAGGCTCTGGGCACTCACAGACCAGAGGATGAGGGGAAGATTCAAATACCCCCCTCCCAAAATCCCCGTGCCCCGATACATCAAAACAAGCACACGGGTGAGAGAAGAAAAATTTAAAAGTTTATTAAACATTAAGAATAACAGACAAAAAAAAAGATTTGGGCTGAACAGCATACAGGATGCAATCCATTTCTTGTCATACAGGTAATTTGATCTATTTGTTAAACTTGTATTTAATGCTGTCTCGTGGTGTTGCCAGAAATACGATGGTTGATCACTTGTAAGTTTTAATATATTTTTCTCTTCACATAAAAAAAAAGTCAACAAAATAAACTGCACATCTCTATTGTAAATTACATGCAAAAATAGTTTTAAAGCAATAACTGGGGGTATTACAAACCCACAGAGGCAAGATATTCAAGTGTGAGGGGTCTGAGCTGATCCCACCCGTGTGTGAGTCCAGCTCAGGGCCTCACTTGGGCTCCTGCCCTGTATTTTGAATTTCTTGCTTTTGTGGATTCAAGTCAGAACTTTATTTCCATGGTGCCTGGTTTAGTGATTTCAGCACCGTTCAGAACAGAAAAAGAAACACCCCCCTGTCTCCTCTGCCACAGGCTTTGCCACAGAGAGCCCCAAGGTGCTCAGATGCACAAAGCCACCTCCAGTCCCACTGATTTCTAGAGGGCATTCTTTTTTAAAAAGAAAAAGTTCACTTCTAAGTTTCAGCAAAAAGACAAAAGAGAAGACAAGCATTTTACCAATGCTTATAAGTTTAATAGAGGTCAGTGAATTATTTAGATAAGCTATTAATTATTCTGCAAATATATATATTTCTATTTTTATAAAATTACAGTTTCTTATACCTACAAGCTCCTTCATGAGCAACAAAGCCATCAGAGGTGTGTTGAGTCCAGCTGGGCTATCCTTGGGAACTGAAAATGAGCTGAACTTCCATTCATTTATTATTTTGTGGAGACAACCTGGCTAGAGAACCTGGGGCTTTTTCCAAGACTTTAGCCCATATAATTTGCCTTTTTTTTTATTTTTTTTTACAGCAAGTGGGGAGTGCCCAAGTCCCTCAGGCTCCTTGGAAAGTCCTCACCCCAAAGAAGCTGCAGCCTGTGCCCATTCCCAGTCCCTGCTGCCCTCCTGGGATGGGATGAGGAGGCACCGGAGCAGCTCCAGGACCGCTGGACGAGGCAGCTGCTGGAAACCTCTGTGCTCCTAAATAAATCTGTGACATCCTGCCTACAAAAACCATCTCCCACCCCTTCCATGCCCAAAGAAACTAAAGACTTCTCTGTCATTATTTAGTTTTTAAATCCAAGCTGCCTTGTACATGTTATAGGAAGTTTTGTGGTCACAACTCACCCCCCACTGCTGGCACCGCTGACCTCGCTCCTGCTCCTGGCTCACCCCAAAAATACCCATGGGGGGGATTGGAGGCTGCTGCAATTTGCTGTGCTGCTGCTAAATGTGTGTCCCCAGCAGCTCTGAGCCCTGTGTCACACACTCTCAGGTGGCCCCAGCATCCAGTGGCTTCTACTGACCTTTAGGAAATCACTCACAGCACTTCAAACTTCGCTGCAGCACATGGAAAATTCAATTTACTGGATAAATGGTCCACAGGCAAGTACTGCACGTTCAGGGCCACTGACAAGCCAGGTGTGTTTGTGGAAAAATACTGGAAAAGTGCCATTCATACGAGGGGGTTTTTAATGCTGACCAAAATGTTGAGTTCTGTGTCACCATCTCCTGAAGTACGAATAATGACTTAATGGAATGAACCACCTTTTTATTTGAAAATAATGTCAGAACACTTAGAAAACTGTGAGCAAGACATGTAGCACCGTATTTTCCTCACATGTTACTAGCTGTGTGCAGTACAAAGGCTGTGTACATGATCTGAGCTATTTATTAAAAAAAAAAAAATTCAGCTGGAAACAGACTGTAGCAGCAGCAGCAGGTCAGAAGTGACTATGAGGAATTTTGGGTTATACATTATTTTTCAGCCATTACAGAATATTGTATTGTCCAATCAATAGTTGACTAAAATCCATGTTGTGCTTTGCCCCTGTTAAACACTTTCTTTATGTGTTTCTGATGGAAAATACTACAGTCTCTCCTTTTCAGTAATATGGAACATCCTGGAAATCCATATTACTCCCATAAAAATTTAATTTAAAGCACAGAACATGCCAGTGTGCCAGTGGTAGGCTTAAAATATTAAAAGATTTAAAAAAAAAAGGAAGGAAAAAACAACAACCAACAAACCCCTATGCATTTCCTTTCTGTACAATAATGGAGAATATATATCTTTGCTATATATTTTAAACATGGAATAGCTTTTTCTTTTTGCTATATATATGTCTTTCAAAATACATTGTCAGTATTTGTACTTGAAAAATACTGTACAAAACAAACATACTATAATTATTCTGTATAAACTTTATACATTTTATAATATCTATCCTTTTGGTCTAGAGTAAACACTTAGATTGATTGGATTAACCACAGTATATGACAACACCATCCCCTTCTGAAATACACCAGTGTCTCTTACATTCATTTTTCAGAAGTCCACTTTATATTAGAACATATATCTTCAAAAGCAGAGAGTTTAAAACAATAAAGTTCAGAACCATCAGTTCAAGTCACACTCAAAACAACAATCACTAGGAAAAATGGGCTTTGCAAACCAGTGACTTCTGCTAACTGAATAAAAGTGATTTTTAAAACAGCAAGATATAATCCACAGAAAATATATTACAAAACATGGGGGGGGAGGGGGGAACCCAACTGAATTTAGGCATTTATTTAACTTTTAATCACAAAATGGAATAACTAACTGAAAACAGAAAAGCCCCTCTGATTCCAACAGCGGATTTGATTTGATACCATTTTGCTCTCGTTTCAACTAATTCTCCTGCTCCTTCCACATGCGCTCCCCCCACGGCAGGGACACAGGCAGCATGCTCATGGGAACATGGCTGGGACTTTGGGAACTCCTTGGTGAAGACGTGGACACTCGTGGTGGGAAGGGAACGGTCCTGCTTCCTTGCCCCGGGACTGTGGGGGCAGCATGCACGCAGCGCACCGCAGGATTATTGCTTCACGTACAGGCAGTGCAAGGGACACTCTGGGCTCTGCCGGGACTCCTACCCCCCTACCTGCGCTCCGGGGACACAAAGGGAACCTTACATAGCTACAGAGAAGCCAGTATGGGATCTAGAATGCTAACTCAGTCTAACAGCACTTTAAATCTGAAGACAATTATCACCAAAAAACTTAAAATACAACGAAAGCGAGCTATAAATTAATAGTTCTGCAGTGTAGTCCTAAATTATTATTTGTGCACTTTATTAGGAAGTTAACTTTTCTGATTAGACAGACTTAAACGATAGCTTGTTACTCTCCAAAAAAACTGAGTCTACTTTTTCTTTTTTTTTTCCTTTTTTTTCTTTTTTTTTTCTTTTTTTTATTTTTAAGTAATTTACTGGGATCTTTCCAAGTAAATCAGGAGGATGGAACTGATTACAAGAATGTAAAAACCCTACTCTGAAGCAGCACTGAAAAAAAAGAAAAAGATAATAAAAAGCTTACTATGGCGGTTCTCAACAGTCCAGGTAAAAATGTGGCACCCTTTGAAAAGGGTTCATAAAAATGGGAAGTGCTGAGATGCGTGCACACCCACACACATGCACACCCACGGACACAGACCTGGGGACACACGTGTGCACACACAAACACACACACACACACACGCAAACAAACAAAAAAAAGAAAAAAACCAACGTTAAGTCAGTTTTGTTTCTGCTTCTGGTAAAGTGCTGAAGACAGAAAGGTTGGTTTGGGCGTGGTGCTATCAAACAGGAAACACATTGTCCATCTAGTCGAATGCCAACCCGCGACAAAGAGAAAAAAATAAAGGAAAAAGGAAAAAAAAAAATAATCAAACCAAACCACCCCACTCCCCCCTCCTCTCGCATTTACAGGGGGCCGTGTCGGGCTTCGTACTTGGCCAGGACGTTCTTGCACTTGCCCAGCTCTTTCCTCAGGTCGGCCACCTCCTGGCGCAGCGCCGAGTTCTCCTTCTCCAGGAAGGAGGCGCGGATGGCGATCTGGTTCTCCTTGAGCCGCCGCGCGTCCCGCGAGCGCTTCGCTGCCATGTTGTTCTTTCTGCGCCTCGCCCAGTACTTGTCATCCTGCTCGGGGCACACACACAGAGCCAAGACAGCTATTAGATTTGGGGAAGGGGAGATGCCCCGGGATGTGCTCCCAGCCACTGGGGCTTGGCTCCTGTGCCATCCCGACAGGACAGGAGGCACAGCCCTGCACTGCCCACCCGGGGAGCACTGATGCCCTTGCATGCTTCTGTCAAAATGTTTATGCTAACCCCCCTCATCCTCCTGACAGCCAATTCCTCCAAGGAAGAATGAAGCAATATTCCAGTGGTACAAATGATTCCTCTCACATCTCTGCTGCCCTAGTTAGCACCTCCACCTCTGCATGCCATGACTCACTCTGCAGGGGCTGGAGCAGCACTAATCACCTCTGGCCCTGCTCAGCTCTGCCAGCACGCACCTGGTTCACTCTCTTTGTTGGGATCACCCATTTCATCCACTGTCCAGCTCTTTTTTTTTCCTGTTCAAAGCTCTCTACAGAGCCCCAAAGTGTTCTGTGTGCACCACCAAGTCACTGGGAGAGGATTCTTTGGCACGACAAGGATGTCTGCTCTGGTACCAGCCACAGAGATTAATACAATAAGCTTTGACCATAGAAAAAAAAGAGAGCATTGAAGTAGTTCCACTACCCCCTTAAGTTTCATAAGCTAACACAGTCCCAAAGAGTTATCCCTGAAGGATTGCCCCTAGGAGATCACCTTACTGCATTGGTGCATCAAAGGCTCAAAGTAACTACTGAATTTCACCTGATTTCTCCACTCTTCCAGTGAAGGGGCCTTCAGTGAAATGGCAGTTTTGATGTTGCTTTCAAACTGAATTAAGTTCTAGAAACCTGGAACAACTCAGTAAAAACAAAGTGGGCAGAATCTCTCAGGAAAAGTGAAATTTAGTCCCCTGCTGAGCGACACAGCCATTCAACCCTCAAACTGCCTGGCCGAGCCATACAGCTCAAACGTCCCTTCCCAGGGTCATCCCTGCCTTTCAACAGGCTCCCATTTCCCTGTGCAGCTCCTGAGCAAACACCCACCACTCCTGTGTCCTTCAGCCCAGGGCATTCCCAGCCTAATCCTGCTGCTCTGCACCTTCTGCTGCTGCTGCTTCCATAAGGCAAAGCAGGAGCAAAACAACTGCTGGCAGGAGGACTCTTGAACTGCTTTGTCTGGCTCAACAAGGTGTGCAGCAGTGCTCACTGGGAGCCAGTGCTATCTCTGAATTGCTCTTCACCTGTACTTAGATGGGACCCCCAAAAATCCTCTTAAAAACAAGCATGCAGCAAAAAGCTATGACCCAAATCTTGTTTATAATTTCCCATCTCATTCCACTCCATAAAAATCAGCTTTAAGCAATTTATTAGTGTGCCACCTAGGCTTCATCCCTCTTTATTTTAACAAATTGCTATGGCAAATCCCTTAATCCAGGCCTGAAAGAGGTAAGGCTGGCATTTCCAAATCACATGCAACCCAGAGACGATTGACTGGTCTAATCTGCTTACCCTCCCCCAGGACCCAGAGGCTGCTCCACATGCCAGGGCAGAGGCAGCGCGTGGGTCAAGCGCTCTGAAACGAGTCAAGGGCAACCCGTGGGATTATCCCCAGGGAATGAGAGACCCTGAACTTGTAGCTCACTCCCAGATGGAAAATAAGTGTCCCACTGCTGCACCCTGGGCACTGCTGGGTGCCACCTCTGGAACCAACAGCACTTTTGCCCAAAGTTTGCTGCAATGAATAAGGATACCTGGGGAGACATCACAGGGTGAGAAATAGCACTGATGAGCAAACTCCAGCCTTTCCTGTACCAAACCCCTCTCCCTGGGCAGACCTCCAGACACTGCAACCCCACTGGGCATCACAGTAGATTTCACCCAGGTAAGCAACAACAAGGTGCAGATCAACCTCTGGGAAGGAAAGCTGAGGATACTACAAAGTGACAGCAACACACACCCTGGACATTACTGGAGTTGTGATTTCTGTGCTTTTAACTTGCACCACAACATCCACAGGAATAAAAATAGCTTCTTTCCCTAATGCTATCAATCTGGTGCAAACACACGGCAGCCCAGCCCCTGTGCACATGCAGCCAGGGATTCCCACACTCCTGTGTATCTTGGGGGCAGCAGCAACAATAGAATGAAATTCTGCACTGACTGCTTCTGATAAACAAGATCTTCTGGGAAAGCACATACTGGGGAAACAACCTTGCAAATAATAGTTTTCACAGTGTTTGATAAGCTGAATCAGTTGATCGATTTTCCTGCTGTCTTTATGTTCTTTGCTCTTCACATCTCAAAAGCACTGAGTGCCAAAGACAGGGTGCTCTTTCTTTTTAAATACTGTTGTAGTATTGTATTTTAAATATTGTATTAAAACACACTTCTCATGAGAATAATTCTGTTCTGTCTTCCTTCAACTTGCCTAGATTCATTCACCTCAGTTAGTGAACATATATTAGTGAAATACAGTATTAACTATAGTGTTCCTATTCATTACTAAACACAGAGCTAAAGCAACTCCCAAACAAGACACAATACACTTCCTTCTCTCATCATCAGGGTGCTCCATGGACCCTGTAAGAGATGGATTCTTCCTTGAAGAATTCACAATCTATGCTTAATAGATGGGATAAAGAAAAAGGAAACATGATCAGGCTGTTTCATAAGTGGGAAATATGGGGCACAGCAAGCACGTCCAAGGTCACACAGGAAGTTTCTGGCATACAAAGGAAATGAATATTGAGCTCATGAATTTCAACTGTTGCATAACTAATAAGGGACATCCTCCTGCCAGTCTCATTCAGAACCGTTAACAGGTTTAGCCTACAACAGAGTCGTGCTCAGATTGGAAGATCTCCCTTACAAGAGAAAACAGATCCATGCTCCAAACCTGCACCTCAGAGTGACTCTGAGGGGCCCTGTAGGACAACCTCATCACCAGTTCCAATTTACCTTCAGGTCATCTGGGATGAAGACTTTGCGAGCTTTCTTAATCATGGGCTGGGGCTTCAGCTCTTCTTCAGAGAACTTGCGCTTACGAGGATCAAACATCTCCTGGCCAGGAATACTGGAAAGAGCAAGATCTGCAGGGTCAGGCTCGTAGCCAACAGGAACCTGGATAGTCTCAGGATCAATGGGACTTGGTGTGTTTCGGTTTGCTGGCAAGATCTGACCTGCAGAAATACAGGATAAATTCAGCTGTGTTAGAAAAAGCATGTAAATAGTAACACTGAAGGTGGATTTTAGAAGATCTACATACTTTAAAAGCAATGATTCTTTAAGCTTTCCCTGCAAATCTGGTATCTACTCTTGCTACATAACAGATTGCCCATGCACACATTTCTTCCCATTTCTTTGAGGGTATGTTTAGTTGACAATCAATCAATGTACAGTACTTGCCATGGACAGCATCTCATCAAAGTGTACTCCAAGGAGACTGCTACCTGTTCTCCATGGAATCTACCAGTGATACTCTAAGAGACAGCAAAGGAAACCAGCAACATGAAAAGCTACAACTACTCCTTAAAAATGCTCTGCAAAAATGAAGGAACTGATGCTGCATTTCTCTTCTATGATGTATAATCTCTAATAAAAAGGAACCTATGTCCCCAGAAATGAGTGCTATCCCTCCCATTTTTCTTTTTTTTTGATCTTAGATCCTACAGCACCAGTTCGAGCACCATTCCCACTAAAAATCCAATTTAAAATCTCAACCAAAGGTTCCGAAAATAGGATCCTGAAGTCAGCTGCCTAAACGTGGACTTTCCCTGGGGTCAGAATTTTGAGAAGTTTTCACATGCCTCAGAAGTAGAAGCCTCACAGACTTCAGAGGGAGGACTTCTGATTGAAGCAGATATTCTTTTATAATTTTGGCTATTTGCTAATTCACTTTGACTTTAGCGATCTGACGGCTTTTATAACTACAAAAACATCCTGTGACTGTGTAATATTTCCTTATTTGTGCCCACATCTGCAATATTTAGGGTGTAAAATGGTAAACATTAAATGTCATTTCTAATTCCAAACCAAGGCCAGCGTTAACAATGTAAGTTTTATTTTAATCTAGGAGATTGTGGCAATAGTATTGGAATCACATGGAAAAGGCACCAGGGAATTGTGTTGTGCAAACCAGGGTTTGCTAAGGGAGAGCTTGTCTTTTGTAACTCCTGTTTTAAAGCTGATAAAATCAGCTCTCAGGAAAGGCTGGGGAGGGCTGGGGAGAGGAGAAAAGGAGGATCAAAGTTATTAAAATATGTATCTAGGGTTATGGTAGAGGGAGTGAGAGAAAAGGATGCTCCTGCATCCTATTTAAAGGATGAAACAGAGGAAAGGCTCCTTTAAACTCCTGCACCAAAGCAGCAAAGTATTCTTTAGTGCACACAAATACACAGACATATGCACAAACAAATTGGGCAAATTCTGTAACACTAGATAAAAATAAGCAAGACACCAACTCTGAATTCTTTTATATTTCTGGTGAGCACGCAGGGTGTTTCTAAAAGTCAAGTGGATTGTGAAATCTGCCCCAGCTTTCTAATTGCCCCACGCAAGAAAGCCTGTATTTAAATGTTGCTGAAGTTCTCGATACAGGGCATCAGTTTGCATAGTCATCTATCTGAAACGTGCTACATTACACAATTACATGAGCTCTGTAATCATTGGCCTCAAGAAATTTTACAGTATCACTCAGAAAAAGGGCAAAAACGCCCCATGTCAACATAGGAAATTGAGGTATCTCAGCAATGCAACAGCAAAATAAAGAGTGATGCCTCTCCACGGTGACGTGGGAGAAGAACACAAGGCAAACAGGATCCTGCCTTTCACCTCCCCTGGTCTAAGAAGCTCTCACAAGCACAGAGCAAACACAGCCCTTCAGCAAACACGAGATGTCCCAGTGTGAAGCTCGTTCAAGGTCAACGCCGCTCACTAATGCACACGAACAAACCATGCCCTCACCTGAACACCATCACCAAGGAGCCCCAAGAGCAGTGCCCTGCAAGGTGTCCCACCCTCACCTGGCACACACACCTGTGTGGGCCAACCCTCTGTTCTCTCACGCTTTGCCCATGACCAGGAATTCCAGCGAGGACAGAGCCCCAAGCAGAAAAACCAGCAGTGCCTCACGCAGCGTTTTACATTGAGCAACTCCTGGCACTTGAGCTCTTTCTATTTATTCAACCAAGTCTTGCCAGTGATGCAAGCCAGGAACCTGTCTTTGTTAGCCTGCTGGCCAATGGCCACGGCATCTCCGTGCTGCTGGAACTCTCCATGACCCAGGAGAGCGGCGTGGGCTGTGCTGGCACTGCAGGACAGCAGCGGCCTCGCCTCGCATCGCCCCCCGAGCATCCTTCTGCCAAATTTGTTCGGGCTGTTATTTTTATGCACTGAAATTCCTCACAATCAGAGGCAGGTCAAATAAGCACAGCAATCTGAACGTCATGTGCCCAGCAGCCGACTAATCCTCGCATCAGCAAACTTCCCAGCTGTCACAACATCCCGAGCAGAGGGTGCTCAGAGGCTGGGATGCACAAGGACTCAGCCAAGGAGGAAGCCCACTGTGCCAGCTGCCAGGGCCAGGCAAGGTAAGGCACCTCAGTGCCCAGCACCGCGAGCCAGATGCCTTTGCCAGGCTCTGCATTATTGAAACACTCTGCGCTCACAACAGCAGCCAAATTTTCACAACAGTGAAGTGGCTGGACTGTTTAATGTGCTTAAGCTTTGTTCTCAATGGGGGCTGGTGACTGCCAAGTGTTTTGGAAAGAACTTAGCCCCTCTATTTAAGTTGCTGAAATGAGAGCTCTTGAGCATTAAGCTCTTTTGGAAATCCAGCTGCAGAACTCCACGGCCACGGTGGTGGACGCAAGCCGGGAACAATTGTTAATGGAAACTTCCCCTCATACCACCCTAGTGATGTGTCTCAACCATGGCCTGGAGGGACCACAACTATGTCAACACTGGCCTTTTGTCTGGAGCCTTTCCCACTGTAGAGCTCCACTCAAGCAGCATGGAGTGTGCCAGGACAGACACAGCTCCAGGTGTCTCCTGGCAAAGGGGTCAGCAGGTTTTGACAACCCCAGCATCTTGCCCTTGCTAATGCTCTTGGTGTTGCTCTGGCACACATGAGCAATAGCAGAAAATTTTCCAGAAGGAAGGGCTTGAAAGAAAGTTGGCTGTTCTAACCCTTTCAGTCCTTCTCCTCCTCCTCTGGGCAGAGACTGCCAGTGAGGAAGTTCAATGTAATGGCAATATTTTCAGTGTGGCTCCTTGTTCAAAGAGAAATGGACTGAGGCCATTCACTTGTGTCATCAAGGTCACCAAATGACTGGTTAAAAAAAAAAAAAGTTTTAAACTGCTTGCAATAATTAAGATTCATAATTCAAAAGTATAGTAGCAATTTATATACCTACAAAAACACAAATGCTGATCTGGCATCGTGGGGAGTTCAATCACCATATCCTGACTCTTAATTTCCTCTTTTTGAAACATCCCACCTACCAGCTGTGCCCAGGAGAGCACAAGAGACGGAAATAACCTCTTCAGCTGCACCACTGCTTGACAGATTTCTCATCTGTATTGCAAGAGATCCCTGCTAAATTATGTGGAACTCAATTTTGAATCATTCAACTCCCATAGAAATGTGTCTGATGCTCACAAAATCTCCCTTCTCACAGCCCTTCCACGCTCCTCATCAGCTCAACAGCTGGCTGGAGAACAGCTCCGAGAGAAAGAAAAGAAAAGGGAGTGAAAATGTTCTAATCAAAATATTTTTCCCTCTTTTTTTACACACACTGGAGGAAAATAAAAGAGGAGTTTCTTATTCAATTTATTAGCAGCCCGGAGATAAAACATGTGTTTGCTAATCGTTTTCCTTTCTATAAACTGAAGGCACTCTGTGAGTGTCAGTCAGGCTGCAGAGCACAGCAGTTGCACTGGGATAATCCTCACCCCGAGCTGCTCCAGAGGACGCCGCTGCTCTGCCGATGTGTTTGCCAAACCGTCTATCCCCCTGGCAGCTGGCCACCTATTTGGGATAGTTCTCTCCCTCCAAATCACAGCCTGTCCCAGACTAATCTGCCATCCAGTTCTGCATTAACTCCTGCAGCCTCTGGGAAAAGCTCTCTCACTGCAGAACACACAGCACTGAGCAGGGATTGAGGCAGGCAAAAAGCCCCAAAGGCAGCAAGCTAAAAGGAAGATTCTGGAGGTCAGGACTTATCTAAGCACAGCATCTCACCAGGTTATCATTCCTCACTATTAAAAGCAACCTTTTATCTTCCTATCTAATTCCCCTGCTATTAGGATTTTAGTGTCTTCCAGAAACCAAACCATTCATGTGGCTGAGCCACACACCATGATCCTCCAGCCCTCACCTGGAAGGACCAACCCAACCCCTCTCTACCTGGGGCTGAAGAAGACACTTCACCTCTGGCTGTATTTATGTAAGCAGTTATTAGAGGAGCTTTATTTCTTCTCAAGCAACAGGAGATCAGTGTATTTTGACCAGGGCTCCAACCCAGCACAGACATTCCTCTATTTCTTATCTTAAACAAACTTGATTCTGCCAAACATGGGGTGACTGCAAACACTTCCTGCGGAAAGAAGGACCTTAATCCAATGCAACCACAACATAATTCACTGCTTTTAACACACACTAAGAGACTGGCACATGAAAGTGTTTTTAAAATGTGTACTTTTTAAAGACATCAACATTGTTTACAAACCTTGTGCATTTAGTTACTAAAAGAATTGTCATTTCCCCTCTCAGCATTGTGTGCCTCCCGCTCTGGGCCTCTACAGTATTATTCCAGGCAGGACTGGTAGCCTTATTAAGATTGTCTGACACTTCCCATTAGAGGATGCTGCCTTCAGTTCCTTCAGCCTTTGCCAGATTTCAGCCATTCTGTTTGGATTTCTTGTGAGCCAATTATGTTTCTGCCAAAAGGGTTCTACAGTTTCCTGAAAAAGGTTCCGCAAAAATACTTTGTTTTGAACCTGTTAGAAGCTTCTGGCAAACTTTTCACTGAGCTGTGTGAAGTGGCCTCTGCCCTGGAAGAGAGGGCAGCTCCTGGATGAATGTTATTTCGGAGTCACAGAATTGTTTAGATGAGAAAAGACCTCTCAAATCATCGAGTCCAACCATTAGCCCAGCACTGCCAACTCCACCACTAAACCATGTCTTAAGTGACACATCTACACATTTTTTAAATACCTCCCAGAGCTGGTGACACAACCTCTTCCCTGGGCAGCCTGTTCCAGCTATGGCCATGCTTAGGCTGGGGGAGAAGGGGTAATTTCAGTAAGTGGTGAGGGCTCAAAGCTGAGAACTGGGCAAGGAGGTGAGGAAGGCAAGGATGAGGAAGACTGGTAGTCAGGGAGGAGAGGCAGAGAGCCTAGGAGAGGAAGGCTGTTCCAGCAAAGGCTGGGATGAACATGTTCAGTAGAAGAGCATCATCAAAGGGACCAGAGCAGGACAGTGCCTGTGCTGAGGCACAAACACAGCTCCACATTCCTGAGTCCCACAGATCCTGTTCAACACACCCTGAAGTGCACTGGCAAAGCTCCCTGTCTTCCTTCAGCTCCTCACAGCGAGGTAAGTTGTCATCCTCCACTCAGTGTGAGCAGCAGGACACTGTGGGGGGGCTGCCAGGTCCATTCCTACCCATTTCCAAAATGCCTGTTGTAAGAGCAGCATATAAGAAAGACTTCTCAATTTGTTCTTAAAATGAAGTGCAAATGCTGTCTGAGACGCAGCCATGGTTGAAACAATTTTTAAAGTTTCAATCACACATTGTCTTTCCCAGATTCCTTCCTCCTTAAGGAGACACTCGTTTCACCCATTTTGATTTACCCAAATGAACCCATATACTATTTGCCACAAATTACTCCCAACTCCTGTAGAGACACAATTAGCAACTTTTCAGGAGTTCTCTCCAGCCCTGACAACTATTGCATCCCTGTGCTTCACAGAAACTATCTTCTTCTCCACGAGACTCCCAAGAAAGAAGGGGCAACACTTCTCTTTGCTGGTGCAGAAGTACAGACACTAAAGCAAAGATCCCACCTCTCAGGTTAGCAAATGTTATAGGCACTGGCTGCATTTCAAATCAGCTCTCACTGCCTTCTGCTGCAGGAGTGGGACACAAACACACTGTGACACACTCACATAATCAAATGACTTGATCAGAATTCTGCTGAAACTTATGCAAAGTACAGTCTCTCCAGACAAAACCCTTCAGTCCTTCCTGCCAGATTTTCCCTTCTGCTCCTGCCATTCCCTTCATCCTCGCACATCTGCAGTAAATGAGGTCAAGATCTAAGATCCTGCAGACACCCACTTCCTTCCTGATACAGCCCTGATTCAACCCAGAGCTGCTCTGACCTCTGCATGCAGAATGGGCAAAGGGAAAAGAGAGGATATAATGGAATTAAAGCTGCATCTCCGAGCAGACAGGGGAGGGGGTTTGGTGCCTGAAGCTGCACACATGGCCTTCAGTCAAGGGCAGACCTTTGAGGGCTTGACTTGCAACTCCTGCATGTGGTTAACGTGGTGTGCATGCACTATGCTCTGCCTGCTGGCCCAGTAAGGTTCTGCCCTTCTAAAACAAGTAACAAATATGAGGTACCAGCAGGTAAAATCTTCTGCTACGTCCCCCGGACTTAAGACTCTGCTCTTCTCTAAGATCCATACTCTGAAAGCCCTACCTTCTGGCTGCACTTACTGAGCTCAACGAGGCCCTATTTCTAAAACCAACCAGGAAATCAAACCTTTATTCCCTCCCAAACCACCCCTGAAGGACACCTGACAGTACTTGCCCCTGTTCTGAACATCGCCCTTGCAGAAGTGCTGCACACAGAAACAGAGGGTTTGATTGCACAGGGATTTTAAAATTCTTGTAAAATGTAAAATCCTAAAAGCATTCCTAAAAGCCTTTCTGTTTTTTTTTCTAGGATGCTGCTTTCCTTACAAAGATCAGTCAAGACTGCATTCAGTGGGGACAGGGCCTGAAGAGAAGCTGCAGGGCAGAGCATTCACACCATGTTTAATTTTGATTTACACTTGGCTTAGAAGCATGTCTCACTTCAAGATGCTGATATTGTCTGGGGCATTGGAGCTTCATGACATCCTTTGGCATATTTTCATTAACTGGCAATTCACATATAATAAGGTTCCTCAAAAGTGCAATAATTATTTATTTTCTTAAAGGGAAGGTTCCAGAGAAGCATCAGAATTGTCAATCTGCTCTGAAGGAGACAAAAAGATGCATTGTTCTTTCCTTGGACAATTACATAGCCAGCTTTAATAAACTAATCACCAGCAGATTTTAGATAGGGCCACTGCTTCAGGTAACACCCCAATATGGCACAGAATCATGGAATAATTTAGGCTGGAAAAGCCCTCTAAGACCACGAAGACCAGCCTGTGCTCCATCCCCACCCTGTTACCCAGCCCAGTCCTGTCCAGTCACTCCACCTCCAGGGATGGGGACTCCACCCTTCCAATGCCTGACCACCCTTCAGTGAAGAAATTCTTCCTGATGTCCAACCTGAACCTCCCCTGGCACAGCTTGAGGCTGTTTTCTCCTGTGCTATCACTAGTTGCCTGGAGACCCTCACCTTGTTACAACCTCACCATCCACAAATACGCCCTCACGTAGAACAGTGCTCCAAACAAAGACAACCCCTGTCCTCGAGATGGGTTCATGCCACTGCCAAGGAGCTCTCCCAGCGAGTTCCTCTCACATATTCTATTGATTTGTCCACCCAAGGCAGCATGCTCTCAGCCAGTAAACAGGTCTTGCAAAAAGCCAGCCTGTAATCCTGACAGCATATGCCACCCGTGACTCACGGATCTATTACCCAGTTCTGGTACCCAAGCCCTTCTTGCTTGGGTGTGTTATCAAAACACAGCCAAGTGAGATTTCAAATGGCATGGAAAAGCCACGTGAAAGAGGTACATTTCCTCTACCTCCCCATCAGTAGCTAATGGCAAGCCTGAGGGACAGACAACAGATGCTATCAGCAGCACTCGGAATATATCCCTCAAGAAAAAGAGGTCACTGGGCAGAGTTACAGCAACTGGAAAATCTCAGCCTCTCTTCTGATCTGCTCTGTGCACATAAATCTCAGCTATTGGCTGCAGCCGCTTTTCATTTTCACTTTTTTACATTTTCTTTTTTTCATCTTACGTTTTGCTAAAAGAAATTACACTCTTTACGTGACAATTCATAAAGGGGGATTTGTATAAAATAATCACATTTTAAGAATTAGTGATGCCAGAATGGGAACACACTGTTCCCATAACCTTCTAACTAAGACTGAGTACATTTTATTTTCTCTCTGCCTTAAATTAGGATCCTCTAACATGTTTTGGAAAAAAAAAAATCCCAAACAAGCAGCAAAACACGAAAAATTCTATTTGGTTTGTTACAGTCCAATAGCTGCAGAGGTCTAATTTGCCTTTATATACTAGTTTTATTCCCAAGGAGTGCACAGAAAGAAAGCATAGGAGCATGTGGTTGTAGCTTTTTCTCTTTTGATATGTTTACCTTCATTTATAAAGTGTACAGATGCATCAGGCCTGGGTAGTCTGAAAAGGGGTCAGAGGAGGAGGGGAACACGTCACTGTGGCTTAGGGAAAATTCCAGGGGAATGGACTGCAGAACACGGATTTTATCTGTGTGTCTGTAAATACTTTACAGCTGCTGCACAATACAGGTTTGGTGGCACATCAGACACAGACAAAAACTGGGAACTTCACTTAATTAAAAAAAATTACAACACTGAACACTGGGAAGACACTGTCTGATAAATTCACTTCTAAACGCGAGTCGAGCACCTGAAAATGGCAAGAAACTGCTCTGCTGAGGAGCCTCAAAATCCAAACTAATGTCTGCAGAGATTTCTACACCTCACTTTGACCAGAAAAACCAGCACATACCAAACTCTTTGTGTTTATCTTCTCAAAACACAGGCACTGAAAAACGTTGGTGATGGAATATTTCTGGAAGTAATCCTGGAATCCTAAAGCTTCTTTTCCTTCTTGTGACCTGCCCTGCAAACTGCCCATAGCCCCAGACTGAGTCTCTGATCACGCCACTTATGCATGTTCTGAATGCAACAGGCATTGTGGAGACTGTGAACTATGTCAAACATGAAATTAAAATGCCCCAAGACACAAAAATTGAACTTCCTTCCATTTATTGAGCAGTGCTTTTATTGTGATGCCTCCAAGAGGCATCTCGGCAAAGGGGATCAGAGAAACTCCACTGCCATTTGAGAACTGCCATTTCTTCTGAACTCTTTTTCCACAGTTCACAAGCAACAGGGATTTTACTTCTGCTGTCACACACAGCATGGCTCTCCACTGCCAATTAATGACAAAAACCATCAATATATTTAGTCAATATATTCAAAATAAAAATATATTACAGCACAGCCTTGAGGCCAACGTGCACCAGCAAATCACTAATCAGTTCACTGCATATGGGAGCTGCTAAACCTGGGTGTCTGCCTTCTATAAAGAGACAGAAATAGAGAGGACCCTGTCCTCTGAACATATCATAAAGAAAAGTGTGAGCCAACAGCAGCCTTATTAAAGCACACCTTTCATTCAGTATTTCCCCCCAGTATCCATAGCTGCAAATTTCAAAATTAGCTGCCAATGCAGGCATTCCCAGTGACTTTCAAACAGTATCTTGGCTCTGAGACATTTCTTTAAAGGAGACCCTTTGGATACAGTAAATTTCATGGGAACAAAGCTCCCTGCATGCTGTGATGCTCGTGGTGCTTCCCAGTACCCACCCAACCAGCTCAGCACCATCCTGACTGGAAACTATTGTGTTTTCCTGCTTTCAAGGGCAACACATCACTGGTATGGAACACCACTCTTTGGGGTTTATTTGGGAGGAGGGGAAGTGCCAATGCACTTATCCCTGAGACCTTCAGTCTCTACAAGACTCAGTAATTCGTATTAAACATACCAGTGTTTTATTACAAGCTGATTCCTATGAAATTCAGTTGACTGCCTGCCTTCCTTTCCACACTGGTGGCCATCCCATTCTCTGTACAGGACACCTGTGAGACAGCACAGACCTTACAGGATTTTGCTGCCCAGGGTTTTGGGGAGGGTTTGTTCTGTCCCTCTCACTCACAGGTCACCTGCAGGCACAGGCACTGCAGAACTCCCCCTGTGTGTCCCTGCTCAGCACAGGATGGGGCACGCAGGGGTTGGCCATGTGCAAAAAGGTGTATCTGTGCCCAAATGGAAGGAGAAACACTGGGGAGCTGGAAAGCCCTGCAAGCTGAGGGCAGCAACAATTCATAGGCTTGGAAAATTATGTGGGCTTTACCTTTTACACTCCTGTTAACTCCGATTTTCATGAAGTAGGTGGTGTTGCTACAGCAACTGTCGTATCACATCATTTCTGCTGTCTCTGTCACAGGGATCATCTTATTTTATCTTAAACTCAGATATGCAGCTTTTCTTCATCTATTCTAAAGCCCTCTGAATTTTGCATATAAAAAATTATACAAAATAGAGCTGTGTCATATAAATGATTTTTTTTTAAAAAATGTAGCAGAAGGAATAAAGAAAATGGCACTGACAGATTTATGGTGCTCCAGATTTTGAGGAATAAATTAAGGGCTGGTCTCACGATAAAGATGTTTTCTGCCACCTTTAATGTGTTCTTCCTGCAGAAGCTAACCCTGTGTTCCTGTGCACTTCAGCAGAAGTAACTCATCTATTCACAGGTGAAAACATCTTGCTTCCTCATGCCCAGGCTATTTATACACCTACATTCCACACAACTCACACCCAGCTTAGATGCTGCTGCCCATCCATCACACACCACCTCACCTGCTTAACCTGCAGCCTGGAAGAAGCATCTACTGAAGCAGAAGTCTCAATCCATCTTTACCTGTTTCAGAGGGTTTGCCCAAGCTGCTTAGGGATGAGGTGATCACCCAGCTTTGTAGCTTCCTTGCTCAGTAACCCAGGAATTTGGCTCTATGTCTTTTGCATCCATTTTCCTGCCTGGAAAAGGTCTTTTGAGGAGCCAAAGCACCAGCAAAACTCAATAAAATCCTGCTGATGGAAAGGCTCTATTCAATTTTTGTTATTAGCATGCATTCCAATACATGCACTCATGGATCTTCCTTTAAAAAATATAAAAAGCAACGTGGAACAGTAGTAAATACTCAGTTACAGCCTCAGGCTACTCAGGAAACCAAAGAAAAGCCCTCCCTACAGTCAAAGGTTATTACCCAGACCACTCAGCTGCCAGCACAGCTCAGACCACCAGATCCAGCTCTGTCACAGCCTGAGCTGCTGACTGTTTGTATCTGCTCATTCCTAAGCATTTCCAGCCACTTTCAAAACAATCAGTGCAGTCACCAAATCACACTTTACTTCCACAAACAGGTCCTGGGCAGATGGAAATCAGCCAGCGTGGATCCAACCTGTGAGCAAGAACTGTAGCTCGTGCACCTGGTCAGCAGCCACGTACAGAATGAAGTTATCAAATGGCCTTTCAGTGCCTTCAATCACTTTGCAAACTTCATTTCAGTGCCCCAGCAGTTGACAGCTACTCTTTAGCTCTATTTCCTAGAGAAATGAGTTTTGTAAAATCATGCTGTTCATGTGTCTGTCCAGCCCCCTTCCAACAACTTTGGAAATCGTCGGCCAATTTCAAACAAATTTGGCAGAGAGGTATCCACACATGCTGATAACAAGCTCTGTGAAAACCATGAAATGAGAGAAGCTCAGCACACATCAGAGAGCCCACAGAGATTCTGCTGCTCACAAAACTTTTTCTTGGGCAGGCAGTAGGAAGGAAAAAAGGAAAGTATTACCAAGTTACTATTTGTTAATGGCACTCAGAAAAGCCATTTAACCCTCTTGCTCTCTACTGGAATTGAGAATATCTTTTCAGTTTATCCTACCCACTCATTTACTATTTTCAGTAGTCATGAGCAAAATTATTTGTTTCACAACTGCACTGTCACTTGACAATCCCTCTGAATTCCATGCAGACACATCTGGTATTGATAGCCATTAAACAATCATGCACATGTCCTGTCTTAAAAATCAATGTAGAAGACAGTCAGATGTGGACAACCCAGCTGTCTGGTATCACCCGAGCATTTATTTATTCTCATAATATGTACTGGAAACCAGAACTCTACTAGAAAGAGCTTTTTTTATATTGTCCACAGCACTTATTATGCAAGCAATTTAAGTCTTCACAGTAGGAGTGTTTGGGAATCAACAAATTTGCTCTGGCAGCAATGAAACATTCATTATTGGGTTTGGAGTGGGGAGGGGTTTGGTTGGAGGGGGGGAATTTTTTTAAGATTTTGTTAAAATGGGAGACAAAAAGCGGCTTGAGGGACCTTGGGTAGGACTCAGCTGAGAATCAGAATGCTCTAGATTTATGCTGGAAAGGGCATGTCTGTCTGCCCACTGGAGGGATGCAAATCCTGATGTGTGTGTTCCTGTGCAGACCCTCCAACCCTCTTCCTTCTTACTCTCGCTGCTGCTATTCCCATGTGATGAACATCCACAACTACACCAGCTTGGGGAAGGACAGGTTAAACCTAGACAAGGAAAAAACAAGCAAGAGAAACACCTTTCCTCTCTCTGTTTAACTGGATAATTGGTGAGCAGGAACCTGCTTGATGAGTTTCAGCAGCTCCAGAGATCAGGCAGGGCTGTTTCTGAGAGCTGTCGATGAACAAACACCTTTAAGCTGAACAACAGGGTACCCCTTGCTAAGGCTGGTTTTTTGACAACTGAAATAAGTAAGACTCAAAAGAATAAATTAACAGGTTCTGTCCTAATAATTTAAGGGGACAGGAACATTCTAGTCCTGCTCTCTGCAATCCTCTGGGCTTATTACTTGATGCTATTCATCTTTAATGCAAAGATTTTACTCAAATATTTAGGGATTTTGAGTCCAGCTGGCCAAAAAAAAGTACTCAAGTGTTGATTTCTACATAAGGATTATCTTGGCCTCCTATACCAGACGTGTGTGCAAGCATGAGAGTTAAAACAAACAAACCAACAACCAAACAAAACCAAACCCTGGTCAAATCTTGCTGTAATTTCACACCAGTCACAGATGTATAAAGCAGACCCTGTAGCAACCAGTGCACTGTCCATATTACCATCTTCATTTCTATTTATTCACGCTGATGTTCCAATTAACTAAACAACTGATAAAGAGGCATTTAGACATGCTGAAGTTTAACATCAAGACCCAAGCTCTCCCTTCCTGAAGCTCTGGCTTCAGATGAGTCTCACCACTGGGCTTTCTCCCAGGCCAGTCCTTTTCTCCCTGAGGATGCAGGAAAGACTGAGAAAGTAGACATATATTTATATCCTAAACAACAACATACAGATTTTGGGGAAAAGTATTTCAGCTTTGCCAGTACTGACCTGCTCAGAGACAGCTCAGGTTGCCTGATAAAGTTACCCTACAAACAGATTTCTGGACTCAACAAACCAACCAACCCCTTCTCCGTATTTCAAGAGAGATGCCCCTTCATACAGTAACAGGAACAGCTACTCAAACAGTCCTGCTTGCCATCATATTTTGTCCCCCCCTCCCCAAGCATTATGTCTTTTTCTACTACTTTTTCATCCATGGGTGCCCTCGGAGATGTTGGGGTTTCAAACCCAGAGCCAACTTTCCAAAACACACTGTATTTTGAAAAAGCACGGGTTTTTTTTTGTTTTGTTTCACAGAGAAATAAATCAGTTTGCTTCATAAAGCCTTTATACCCCCAAACCCAAAGCCTCCCATACAGCTAAAAATCAAATCCAGCTTTATTTTCCTGCATGAGTCAGGCTGCATGCAAACAGCTTCTGAGGAAGGCAGCTTGGGGTGGAGGACAGAACTGATGTAAGAAATCCAGCAAGGGATACTTGTTCTCCTAACAGCACACTCCTATTTTCCCAAGACACTAGCTAATATTTTCATTTTAAAACTAGAGGAAAGCCACCCCCTTCCCCCCAAAAGAAGTTTTAAATATTATAAAGACACACAAGGACACACTTTATTATTTTAACAATTATTGCTATTTTCAGAGCTTCAGCACAGCTACTTCCTTCCATAATTGGACTTCAATCAAACCCTAGTGAAGCTTTTGATCTTGGAAAGAGTAACAACACAGCTCTGTTATCAGCACAGAGGGGGCAAAGAGTAGGACATCCAGCATTTTTCAATAGAAGAAAGTTAATTGCTTTGACTTATATTTATCAAAGGTCACGGCTACAAGTTCTGAGTGCACATACCTAACGGTGCACACTGAGAAATCTTGTATAGACTGGCCCGAGTAAATGTTGGGATTATACTATCTGTGTGCATTAAAACAAAAAAAAAAACAAAACAAATCACCACCAACAAAAAAAATAAAAAAAAAAACAGAAAAGAAAAAAAAAGCAGCAAAACAATGCTAGATTACTATCCAAATATACCCCAGTGGATGTCCTGCCAAATAGCAAATATGTGGCTGTAAGCTCCAAACTGAAATAAAAGCTTGGCCAGCAGCCCAGAGCTCCACTGTATTCTGCTCAGCCAGCCATAATCTGGCAGAACAGAGTGAACACATTTGCAGCCACGTGATGGAGGAGCCCGTCGGGCCAAGCTGATTTCCTTGTGTTGGTTAAATGTGATCTTCAGACTGTACATATCAGCGGCTCGGGGAGAACGTGAGACAGTGGGAAACAACCAGCCACGGGCTATAAACTGATGGGCAGCAAAAAGCTACTGGAGGATTTGCTTAAAGCTTAGGGTTTCCAGGGCTGTGTTTTAGGGAGGTGGTAACTGGGCTCATTCCACTGGGGTGCTGAGCTGGATCTCCACTGGAGTTCCAAACCATCAGCTCCTTCAAGATGCAGATCCTGAGAGAACCTGATCTGGGAAAGGCACTTCACTGTACAGGAGGGAGAGCTACCCATCACTGGTTCAAAAATGCTAAATGCTGAGTTGGCTCTGAATTTCATCCCGAGGAGACTCAGATGTGGCCCCGGGTGGTCCAGGACAAGCCCAGGGTTCAGACACCACCTGAACAGACACCCAGACACACAGAAACATTCACAAAGTGAGACAGAATTTAGCCAAAGGATTCAGTCTGAAAAGCAGGCAGAGTCTAATGGGCTAAAAGCTGCCCTGGTGATCAGGAACTATATTCTGATGGTAGAGATAATAATATTTTTAAATAACTGCCTTAAGAATGGACAGCGAGCATCCCTGGCCAGTCAGAGCTGCACATGTCCCGTGAGAGCATGTTACATGTGGGTGCAGAAACAAAAGCCCCCAAACACAGGACCTCAGAAGTACATCCCTGCCACAGATAAGAGCAACTCAGCTAAAACAGCCACCAGAGTACCTCAGAAAAGTGAGATTTGTTTACTTTCTAACAGAAATACATTGATAAACTAGACACGTGCAGCACCTGGTGAAATCAGAGACGCACACGAGTTGACAACTACACCTCCAGTTCTTCCCTTCTATCTGGCTAATGACTCCTTTTCACGTGTTCAGAACAGCTTCCAGACAGAGACTACCACAATTTTCAACAATGACATCAACCATGTCGCACTGAGAAAATTGAGCAGATAAGAGACTTTGGAAAAGTGTTTCTTAAACCTGGTGATGAGTCCAGTCCAAATGAAAGATCAGCCTTTCCTAAAGCAGCCACGTGACTATGGATGCATGAACATCAAGCCTTGGAGCCTGGACAATCCATGCCCTGATTTTTTAAGTGTCAAAGCACCAATAACACAGGTGATTTAAGCAGACACCCAAACCACAGCTGCCCAACATCTGTAACTAAAGGCTTGTGGTTTAACCTCCTCAGAAGGTAGATATGCAGGTTAACTTTAAATATGTTGCGCTCTTTCCCGATTCTCTCATATAAGTAGAGAGTGATGCAGGTGTTCACAAAACCCTGCTCTGTTTTACTCAACGGGTGTTGCTCTCAAAACATGGTTCAGTCACCATTCTACTCCACTTCAGAAAACCCTTCAGCTGGTGAGCGAGCCCTGCTGCCTTTTGCCTTTGTGAATTAGTGGAGTAAGGCACTGTAACAGCACATGGCCGAGGAGCATGACACGAACCAGATATGTGACTTATTAACCTGATCTCTTATTTATGCTCTTCTCCTCCAAGAGAAACAATCTTCACCAGGGGCAGGGGAATTAACTCCTCATTTTTCAGCATACATCTACCAGTCCCCCGTGACTAACCTGCCTGGGGAGCTGAGGTTCCTGGAAAAGTCTGGAAATTGAGAGTGGGAATTAAACAACGGTGCCCTAAGGTACTTGTCATTTCACTGCCCAAAGCCTGCACACTCTTTGCTGATCAGAGGGATGTGACTGTGGCCACCCTTCTTTAGCTGCCTAGTTGCATTACTCCACCCTCACCCTGCAATAGGCAAAGAGAATTGGGCTATTCCACGGGGCCAGCCCAGTGTATATAAAGGATACACCAAACTAAATTATCTCAGGATGAATGCAGCACCAAAAAAAAAGAAAAAAAAAAAAAACCAAAAAACCATTGAGCAATATATAAAGCTGTGAAAATTTTGACATTGATATGCCGCCGTGGTGTACTTCAAAAACCAGTGAGCTCAGCACTTGCAATTATTTCAGATCTGTATCTGATTTTTCACTCTTCCAAAGTTAAGCTCAAGGCAATATTTCAGACACAGTAACTCAAAAAAAGAATTGCAGCATTTCCCAATAAACTTTCTCCAACTTAATCCTGAGTGAGGAAGCAGGAAAAAAACTCTTGAGTGTCTTTTCAGACAGGGTTTGTTTTTTTTTAAAGACACTTCATATCACATTATGCCACTGCCAGACCAAACTAGCTTTTGGACAAGTGTTCCCTTACCACAAAGGGTATCTGGAAACAGAATGCAGGGACACAGAGAGGTTGCACTGATTTGTAAACGCCCTAACAAGCATGTGTTTGGGGGAGAGGGAATGGGACACGGAGGGAGCAGGGGGGCCCACCCAGCAGTGCTGCATTATAGCGGGTTGTGTCACTATGGCTTTGTCCCGACACACCCATATTTTACAGCACACAATGTACTGTACAATTCACAAAGCCAAGAAACTCAACATATCTAATCTGGCAGAAAAACAAAGTCATATCAGGTTAATCCAATTCTTAAATTGCACAACTTTGAAAAGCCAATGGGAAAACAAATCTTCCCCTTGCTTGTGCTCCCCTATCCCTCCTCCCAGCACACATACCCTGCACGACCTACTTTTCCTCTCTGATCCCTCACCATTTTTAGCCCACTCTTGCTCTCCCCTGTTCCTCCCTTCCCTCCAGCCCAGACCCCGGTGGCAGAGTGGAAAGTTTCCCAGATTAGAGCCAGTGCTGTGCGGGATGAATGGGGAGAGATGGGCACACAAGGTCACCTGGACACCTGCCCGCGTGTGACACTGCAGTAGTTGTGATAAGGGGCCCTCAAATCTGAATTACCTCACCACAAGGTAGTTTCAACCAAGGCAGCAGAGCTGGGGTGATTCTGCTGCACAAGAGGAACAGGATATTGCAAGGTCATGTAAAAGTTGAGATAATTTTTAGGTAAAATAAATGTACTCAACTTTGGAGAGGATCAAGACCATTCAAGTGCCCAGGATCAGGACCTCCCACATCTTGTTTACAAACTTTACAGCTGGTTTTCTAACTTTGCTTTTTAAATGAAACCTCAGAGTCTCATACAATCACAAAACTAGGGAAGCTGAGGACTTCCAAGGAAGAATAATGGTGGGAAAAAGTTTGTGACCCCCCCTGCCTCCAACACACACTAATCCAATTAATTTTGGTTTCTCACAGATTCTTTTCTCAAAGTGAATTGACATCTCATGGTGTCTAAAAGGCTGCTAGCTTTTCTAGAAGCATTTCACATGGATCAGGCATTTTAAAGGTCTTATGTAAATCTGCTGATGTAGAAAATGCACATTTACATTACTCTTCCTGCTCAGCAACACATTCCCATCCTATATCCACTCCTGCATCCCCTCATCTATTTTCATGAAATTTTAGGACTGTAATTCTTTCAGAGTCGCAACTTTTGTGCCACACGTGGTTAAAATCAGCCCACATACTCAAAACTCAGCGAGCAGGGACAGGCAAGAGGCCATACATACCTAGCACGAGCGGATTTGGTTTGCTTTCTTAGAAAAGAAAATTAAAACACCCCCGTGCTCATCTCTCAGAGCAGGCAAGAGCTGCAAGAGTTCCATGCCCAGGAGGGCTGATGCCCTGCAGCTGCAGGGATTACAGACGTCACCACCATCTATATTTCCACCATGCAGCACAAAGAGGGAACAGTGCTAGGGCTGATTGCTGCAGGGGCCTTCCAGCTCAGTCACTTTAACCCTCTCTGCTTTGATGAGGAACAGGGTTTGGGTTGGAGTGCTCAGTTCCTACTTACTAAGCATTAAGCTAAGCACCCAGCTGGTTTTTTAAGCAGACTTCTTGCTGGAGTAAGACTAGTTTCCAAATGTTGCAATGGTGAGTTTGTAAAAAGGACTGGATTGATTTAAGTCATCTCCTCTGCTTCAGTGCAGCCCCCTCACCTTGAGCCTGGGCTTTATGTCCCGCAGCCTCTCCTACAAGAAGGTTCAGTGCTATTACTTTGGTAATCTCACTGCCCTAAAAATATTGATTGCTCCAATAAACACACTTCTGCTGTATTCTCTGCTTTGAAGTTCACATTATTGTTCCTTCATTTTTTTTCAAAATGCAATTTACAGTTTCCTTCCTCTCCACATTTAATTTGTGTTTGAGTGCTTTCAGCTGTACCAGGATTGCTAAGTTACCAGGTCACCTCAAATACACCAAAGTCCACATACACATTAAGTAAGTGGGGAGGCCTTGCAGGTGTTTTAAATAAAACTTCAAATCCAATAATTGCCATACAAAGTCATGGATCTTGCTATGGACAGAGAACCCTGCTCATTCATTTGTTTATTAAATTCAGGAGAACCAACCAGTTCTGTAATGAATTACTTAAACTTTGACCTATTGTCCACAGCCATGTTCCAGAACAAAGAATTTACAGCAAGCTGAGCTCCCTAAGGCTAATTGGAAAGCAACTTTTTTTAAAAAAACCATTCTCCATCCTCAAGAAATCTTTGCCAGCTCTGTATTTTTGTCTCTCTACTTATACACCTATATATCTAAGGATGGCATTTTGTTACAGGTGAATTATTGCTCCAGTTCACTCCTGTTCTGCTTGTAGTAAATGTATGTTAAGGCATTGATCTGTGGATCCCTGTCAAGTTTTGTTTCAGTAATAATCTGGATTTGTGTTCCAGTTAAAAAGGTGCCTCAGTTTTCTAGAGCCCTAACAAAATTTGGATTTATTTCCTCCTACCAACAGCCACACACCAAAAGACAAGCAAAGAGCTTCAAGATGCTCAATGCCTGTTTTCATTAAATGACAAATAATATGAACAAAAGAATAATACCAGTAAGATGAAGAGCTAAAGCTGTTTCTCTCCAAGTTGGGGAGAAGACCCTGAAGCAAGACCGTGCCACATCAGAGGAGCTAAGCCATGGTGTTGGATGGTACACAACAAAAATCTGGGCCAAATTTAGTCCTGGCAAGATTTGAGAGAATGGGACAGAGAAGCAGAACTGTGCAACAAGACTGTCAGAACTGGGAGAGGGTGAACAATAAATAACCTGCACTTGTTTAAAACTTGATGGGTAACACCTCAGCCATGCAAAGCTGAAGGGCTGTCAAGAGCCCCAGCAGAAAAGGAAGAAAAGAACTGTTGCAACACATGCTGCCTTACCTACCTGTGTGTTAGCTCTCCCCACACCAGCTCTGAAGCTCTCAGGGCCAAATCCAGCTTTGTGATAAACAGAGAGCTTCTTTAACACCATTTGTTCATTAAAAAAAAAAAGATAAAAGCTACGAAAACCTGTTTGTCATAAACTCATTGTGATGCTTTTGTGCATTTTACACTCATTTTCTATACGAAGTCATTATGCATAACTTAGTCCACTAAAAGGAATAGGCTTGAGGTTTAAGCAAATGTTTTTTTCAGAGCTCTCATTATCTACTTAATGTAGAAGAGATCAACCCACAGTTTTTCTTGACTGTTACTTAGTGGAAATATTTTTTTCTGATCACCAGTCTTCTGTGAAATTCAGACAAAATATTGAAAGTGTATTTGTTATGAAAGGAAGACTTAAAAAAAGAAAAAAAGGAAACATGATTATGTTTGTGTGATATAAATGCTAAATAGTAGCACTGCCAAGCAGCCAAGCTTCTGATTTCATAATGCTCTGAAGTTGTCTTTGCTAATGGTGACTGTCCTTTCATCCTGTGAAAATTCCACTGGTGCATTGAAAGCTGTTACCCCCATTAAAAAAAAAGAAAAAAAAATCAGGAAAGATGAATGACAAGAGAGTGAATGGTGACATTTTGCTGCTCCACCTGGGAGCTGAGGAGAGCAGTCAACAAGCTGCCTGCCTGCTGAGCCACACAGAAATCAGTGAGACCACATGAGGAGTAAAGTACTTATTGCTGAGATTAATTGGCAGAATCTGGCCACTGCAGCTCCCACAATTGCCAATTTGCTGTCATATAAATATGTGGAGATTGAACAATTTAATGTGTTTCCAAGTAGCTTCATCTAATCAGATAATATCAACGTCTTTGTATACATCTCCTGATGAGGTCTGCTCTTTTCACTGTAATGCATTGTTTTATGAAAGACTTCAGGGTGTACTTGCTTCTTAAATAAAATCAAATCACTGCACTGAGAATCATGCAATCACTCTCCAGTGCACCTCGAGAAAGCAAAGCTCTGAGAAAGACACTGGGGCTTGTTCTGGGTGATTGCAACACGTTTGACACTCAGACACCCTTAAAGGGACCAAAAAACACCCCAAAACCACAACTGCCCTAGGTGTTCCCTGCGTGTATCCTCTTCCTAACTCCAGACAGACCTTACTTGCCCAAGGAGCTCAACCTGTGTAGAATTCACTATTCCCAAAGAGACCTGGAGAGTCAGGCCAGGGATATTTGAAGGTATAGCATAACACCCAAGATTATTTCATGCTGTTTACTGTTTGAACTCTGACTTAACTTCAAGTTCCTTCATGCAGTCGAGCAATTATTTAACCAATAATCAACATTTAACAGTGAATATTAAAATTAGCTCCCTTGAAGAAGGAGACACAGTGTTCTTGCTTCCAGCATTCACGAGCCTGGTGCGTTCAGCACTTTTTTCCCCCCGCCGTTATCATGTGACAGGCTATTTTTAATATTTGCCTGAATATATTCTGCATCTCCCTTTGATCCAGAGAGCTCGTCTGCAGATTGAGCCTCCTTGGCCGTGGCAGTCCAGGGCGAAGCCTTCCCATCTCGGCGCGGTGTGGGCACGGGCTGGTGGCGATGGCAGGAGCTGAGCTGGCTGCACAGGGCAGGCACACGTGCCTGGAGCACATGGTCCTGCAGGCACACGGAGCCTCACGTGAGGCTCAATGTGAACAGCAGCTCCTGGGACCAGCCCCACGCTGCCTTGGCTGGCCATTCCCACTGTCACGTGCGAGACCAAAGGTCAGGAAATTCCCAGCTCCTCTCGGTGCTGCAGGTAGAGCCCTTGGCCTCTAAGGGAAGGGGGGCTCATGCAACACCTTCCTGCCTGTAAACAATGATTAAAGCTTAGGAGAGGATTCCACAGGGCAAGCTGGCTGCTGGGAATGCTGCCCTTCGCACTGCAGGGCTGGAGGAGGAGGAGGTCACGTTAAGAAACACAGGGGAAGGCAGGCTGCAATGAAGGGAGTGTTGCACACACACCCTTTTTGGGCTGCCCCTGCACCAAGTCATCCCCAGGATCCAGCCAGCAGGCTGGATGGAGCAAGAGCAAACCTCTCCCAGTTGGCTGCTGTGCCTCTGACAGAGCAGAGCTCCAAGAACACGCCAAAACCCACCCAGCCCTGCCTGGTGTCAGTCCCTGCAGCTCCGCGTCTCCGGGAAGCAAGAGGTGATGGATCCTGCACTCTGCATGGAGTATCTCGGCTGAATAAATAAACCACGACATTTAATAAAAATCTTTGTGCCCCTACGGGGGGGTGGGAGGGATAAGTACACTTCAAATGCAAACAGTTCTCAGCTTTTTGATTAATGTGCCCCTAAATATGTTTTTTTTTCTGAACTGAAAGCGAAGACTCACAGATAATGCACACAGTTATATTTCTGCAGCGGATTACAAAGCTTGGTTTTCCTTTTTCTCTTTCCTTAAATAATCTTTGGCAAGTAGTCGAAGGCACCCAGCCATCCAGGCAACACAGAGCAAAACCCACCATCACAGAACACAAAGAAGGAGGGAGCTCTCTCAGAGCCTGCCACAGCCCCTTCTTCCTCAGGGAGCAGGGCAGAACCAACACCTGGCTGTGCCTGTGCCAGCAGCATCCCCGTGACACAGCCCCACATCCAAGGCTTTGGAGGCGAACAGAGAACTCGGATTGAAACCACAAAAATCCCACCAGGCTGAGCTGATGCTTCTGAACTCTAATTCACACCGCACAAACCCTTCACAGAACTTGCCCCAAGCACCCCCCTCAGGGCTAGACAGGCAAAGAGCCAGGTAAAAAGCAACAACAAACTAGTTGCCTGCAAAATATGAACCCCCCTTTGCATACAAACAGCTAAAAATTACTCCAGATTTCCTTAAGGACCACGCTGTTAAACAGAGATTTACATTCCACCAAAACACATGGCAAAAGACAACACAAGGTGTGCAACAGATGAAGAACCACAAAAATGTGTTTGCAGTAATGGGCTATTTTAAAAGCTTCATAAAATCTGAAAACCTTTTTCTGAGGAGACTACACCTTTCAACCAACCTACCAGCATCCAATACCAGGACAAAAAAGAAGTTTTAAATGCATCTGTTGGTCTGGAATGGAAAAATAAATCAAAATACTACCTTTTATCAACAAAATCAGTACTGTGAAAATACATGGTTCTAATCTTCCAACAGCCATTGCCCTGTGTCCCTCCTCACCCAAAGAAAACCAGTGTTTGCTCTGGGTACATTCCCTGAACAGAAATGCATAGGAAGTAGATGCTTGCTTTATTTTTTGCAGATGATAAACTGGTGAGTCTTAACATTTTTCCATTGACCAGACAGTCTGAGCTGGAAATACAGAATTAATATTTAAATAAATTTATACAGTTCCTTTTTGTTGCTGTTATTTTTTTTTGGGCAGGGGGGAATCAGTGAGGATTTTGGGAATGTCATGTCTACAGTCAGGTCAGCACTGCTCTGCTGAGCCTGATGACACTCCTCAGTGAACACCAATGGAGATTTCCTGATTTCCAGAGATGGCATAAAATCTGGGCAATGGGTATACAGTCTGGGCAATGCCACTGAGACAGGTAAGGATGGCTTGTGTTTCAACACATGCACAGAATTAAATCTCCTTATGCTGCTCCTCCAGGGACCATCCACACCCCAGGCAGGTCCCTGTGTCAGGCTCGGGGCTCCACGTGCAGGTGGACTGCCCCTGGCAGACAGGGACAGCCAGGCTGGCAGTGCTGCCCAGCTGCACGTGCTGCCCTGGTGGCAAACCCTGCAGGGCCCTTTGGAGCAGGGACAGGGACAGGAGCAGCACAGGGGCTGAGCCCTCCTTCAGCAGCCCTCCAACATGCTGCCATTGCGAGGCAAAAGGCAGAAGACACATCAAGGAAATATTTTTAGAATTACTCCCACCTAAAAAATGCAGTTTTCCTGAAAGTGGTAAGATCACACGAAATGATTTCTTATTGGAATTGTATACTCTATACTATTTTTCCTGGGTTTACTATAACAAATCACAACAGCTATGCATACTGGAATGGTCGCTCACACTGATTAAAAATCCTTTCTTCATGGGGGAGTTTAAAAAACATCTCTTTTAGAAGTCTTAAGATACATTAACCAACAGGCTCCATTGTGATATTTTAACATTTATCTCCACATCTGCCTTGGCACTTTTATGACAACCCTAAATGCTCAATTTTACTGAATTTTTTTTTAAAAATATATACTGTTATATTCCCAAACTTGCTCAAATGCTAAACTGTAAGACGATCTTATCTTCGAAACTGACCATCAAAGTAAGATTTTCACAACAGCACATAAAAATTTCAATGACCTGATGGTAAACCAGACTACTGTTAATTAAGTCACAGTTCCTATCTGCAATGGGGGACAAGAAAATATTATTTAAGGACCGAAATAAGCTCCCTTTTAGAGAAACCACATTTAACAAAAAATTCCATTCTCGGTAAGGAAATATGTGGGGAAAAATACCTGCAAATTTAGATGTTTTATCCTACCCCAAGAGACATGACATCCTTTACAAGAGCAAAAAAGTGCACAGTGAGGTAAGTTCGTAACCCGGAGCTGCAAATGGCTTAGGAAAAAACTCCCCAAAAAAAATCAATGAGTTGAAAAATCACACAGAGAGCTAATTACAAATAAATTCTGACAGGTGATCGTTAAAAGCCTGGCTCATAACCAGGCTCCTCTGAAAAAAAGAGAATGAGGACACATTATCTGCTTTTAATTTTGTGTGTGCATATGCGACAGAAAACGGTGTACCATATAAGCACTATTTTTAAAGCTGGCTCAGAAAAAGCAAAGGGTTTTATATCCTGCTCTTGCCAACTCCAAATATATTTTGACTTTGGAAACCCTTATAAGTTATTAGTTAACTATGAAAAGCCTTGAAACTGAATTACAAAGCAAAGTCAAATCCACATAAAGTAAAAGCAAATGAAATCCATGACTAAACACACACTTCCAAAGGGGGGCCAAGAAGCCTGTTGACAGGTTTGAGAGGTTTTGGGGGGTGTTTTGTTTCTTTTTAACAACACAGGAATGTTGCAGGCTTGTAAGACTTTCCTATTTCATCCTGCTCCACAACTTTTGTCCTCCTATTTATTTATTTTGCCTCCTTATCAGATGATTCTGACAATGACTTCGCACGCTGAGCATGGCAAACGATCAAGCAGAAGTAGAGGAGTGGTTTCCTGCTGCCAAGAGCACACTTTGCTCTAGCACACCTCGTGTGAGCAGAAGAGCACAATAAATAAGTCACTCTTGGTATATTTTTTTTTTACTTTTTTTTTTAAGAAAAAAGGCAAAGCTTCATGTTTTCCAAACTTCAGTGTTGACACTGTTCCACTGGCCATGATCTCAGCCATGCTGGTGCCAAGCCAGAGCAGTTATTCTGGATTCATACTGGTGTCTCTAAAGGGATGATCTCAAGTGCTAATAAACTAATAGAAGACTTCCACTGACATCAAACGGGTTGAAATTGTGCATGACAACCAGACCTTGGACTCCATGATGTTTTCTTAAGCTTGAGGTGACTACTGATGCAAGTTATGAACTCAGGTCAGAGTTACACTCAGTTTATGCCAATTTAAGCAAGATTATAATATAGTTCCAACATTCAGTTCCTGTGGCAAATTTTACTTTGCTCAATAGAAAGTAAAATTATGGCCAAAATTTCAAATGAACCTTAACTTCAAAACAACTGCCCACTCCTGTGTTGTCACATCAAACACTGGCTGAAGGCATATTCTCTTTCACAGTCCTTCTCCCTGCTCATTTAACAATATGGCATCTCTGCCATCCTGTCTGTGGCCTTTTTACCTGCTAACAGCAAGGCTACCAACAAACAAAAGAAGTTTCCCTGGAATTTCCAAAACTTCCTTAGATAAATTTTTTTTTAATTTAAGCAAAAATCCTGGTGGAGCAACTTAGCAATAACTAGAACCATGATTTTTATTTTTTGGAGTGTGACTCAAATCCTATGGGCTCTAAGCTGCCTGTCAAGTGCACAGGGAGAAGCACTGGTTTACAGTGGGGAGGAGGGCTCCTGCCAAATTCCCTCGGGAAGTTCTTAGGGCTGATTTACCTGGTCTGACCGGGCTCTGCATGCAGTTCTGCGACACCATGCCTGGATGGACTGAAGTAGAAGCCCTGCTGCTGAGGTCCATGACAGAAGGAGATGCTGAGGTAGCTTGCTGGAGACCTGACTGGTGCGGGCTAGGCTCGTGCTGGTTTGGGCTGGGTGGAATGCCATTTTCTGAGAGGAATTCTTCCAGGTCCATGTATTCCAACTGGAAAGTGTCTCCATCGTATGGCAGTGTCTTGTCCCATAATGTTGGACCCAAGAAAGCTGACTGAGGGACCGTGGTACCAGTGCTGTCATCATCTAACTTCTTCTCTTTGTCTTTTTCTTTACCGAATGCTTCAACAGAAAAAAATAACAAGAATGTAAGAGCTCAGTAATTACAACATTAGCTACTACTATTTCCATTATTTCTGGTGCACTCCCCACAGAAGAACTGATTCCCTTTATTGATTCCCTTTACTTGACAGAGAATTCAGGGGTCATGCCAACCGAGCCCCTTTGCTGGATCCAGCCACGCTCTATGAGATTTCCCTCTATTTTTAGTTAACAATTCCCCTGCACGCACGGCTTTGAACGTCAGCTTCAATAAGCACTCCACAGACTTAAAAGTGAGTATTTAAGTATTATTGCAGCAACCTGGAAGCTGTTGGTGTGTTCTGTTGGAAAGGAACAGTCCTAACCTAAAATCCCCAGAATTTGTCGTCCTGCCACGTTTCTAAATCAAGGTCCCAGCCTTGCTGGTCCTTTCACAAGGAGAGCAACCCTGAAATCCAGCACTTCTTCAGCACATTAACACACAGTGACAGAACGCGGCTTTGACGTGCACAAGGGACACGGAAAAACTCAAAGAAGAGAAAGTTAAACCTGTGTTTTCTCATTTCCACAACACCCAACCATTGCCACACGCGTTTTTTAAGGAAACGCCTGATTTCCCCGGGAGACCTGCGAGGAATCCGAACTGACAGAGCCTTCGCAGGGTTTTATTTCCACAGCCTCGCCGGAACAGCCCCGGTGCGGGCAGGGAGAGGAGCCCGGGGCTCTGCAATCCCCTCCGGGCTCTGACCCACCACAGTGGGACCCCCTCCGGGCGGGGGTCCCGACACCCCGAACACCCCCCGAGCGCGACCCGTCCCGGGGCTCCATCCCTGGGATGGGATGGGGTGGGAGGAAGGGGAAAGGGAGAGGGGCGCGGCGGGCGCGGAGGGTCCCGGGGAGGGGAAGGGAAGGGAGCGCTGTCCCCGGGGAAGCCTCACCGTCCTCGTGAGCGAGCGGCAGCTTGAGCGGGTTTTCCAGCAGCGACTTCAGCACGCCGTAGGTGGGCGGCAGGAACGGGGGGTTCAGCGGGAGCGGCCGCGACATGGTCGGTGTCGGGGGGGAGGAGGAGGAGGAGGCGGAGGAGGAGGAGGAGGGGAGGCGCGGGCGGAGGGGGGGGCAGCTGCGCGGCGAGCGGGTCCTTCCCGTCC
>JAWWEE010000041.1:4690437-4796595 GCA_035221455.1 Xenops minutus
TGGGGAACAGGGATGTGCTATGGGGAACAGGGATGTCCTATGGGGGGACAGGGATGTCCTGTGGGGGGACAGGGATGTCCTGTGGGGGGACAGGGATGTCCTGCCCTCGGGGGTCCCTCCGGGACGGCATCGATCCCTCCAGCGCAGCAGCACCGCTGCTCCCCTCATGTCACCTCCCGTGCCCCCTCCCCTGTCTCCCCGTGTCACCTCCGTGTCACCTCCCGCGTCACCTCCCCTGTCCCCCCGTGTCACCCCCCCTGTCCCCTCCCGTGTACCCCGTGTATCCCTCCCGGTGTCCCCTCCCGTGTCCCCACCGTGTCCCGTGTCCTGCACCTGGCCCTCCCCTTGGATCTAAATCTGCTCGTGCCCCTTCGTTTAAAACTCAATAAACTGTGTGTGTGTCCCAAGTTATTTTAAACACATTTTACAAAGGAGGGACTGCATGTTTTAGGTAAAAAAAAAAAAAAGTATAACTCTTCAGCACAGTCCGTAAGATGTGTTTTCTCCAGTGTTTTGAAGCAGTTCCCGTTCTCCTGCCCATTATAGGCAGAGCCTGTAATGGAAATTGGGAATTCTCTTCTGAAATACCTCCTGGAAACATGACTGCAGTTTTCTTTCCCCATACAGAAAGCTGGAGTGAAAGTTTTCTTTAGGGATCCAGCTGACCACTATCTTCCAGGGGACTTACTTGTATTTAAAAAAAAATTAAAAAGTGGGTAAAAATGGGGCTGGAAGACAATGCAATAATCATGGCTCAGCAGAAATGTGGGTACTGGGAGATGGAGAGAGAAAACTGCTCCTGTGCTGGAAGACAGGTATCACACAGTCACCTTGTAGTCTAGAGCTCTGTATGTATTTAAAACCAGACCAATTTGAAGAGCTCAGGCTTTCCCCCTTCTGCCTCAGGGTTAAGCAGGAGCCAACACTGTGTGTGCAGTGTGCTCTCAAACCTGAGCAAAACCTCCCGTGGCCAGGGATGTGCGTGGTCACAGCTGGACTGCCACTGTCTCTTGATCCCCCTGTTGGGTTCTGTGAAATATGTTCTGTCTGGAGAAAAGAAGTGCAAAAGTAGGCAAGACAGAGAACAAGACACAATCTGGAGGGGATAAATAATGCAGAACAAGTGTTTGGGTCAAAGAACAGGACAAATTGGAAAATAAAATGGTTTACAGTACCATAAATACCCACATTTTATCCACCGAGTTTTATCCACCTCAGTCCTTTGGGAGCCAAACCAGTGGATGAAAGGATTGAGTGAGATGCACAAAAAAAAAAACCCCAGAGGGAATTTGAAGAGGCTCGTGGTTCAGCCTTTTATTTCTAATTTGTCCCAGGCCAGTGGAAGGTTCCCAGGTTGGCCTGGGATGGCAGTGCATTTCCAGCCACGCTGTGTGACGCACGACTCGAGCTCGGTGCAGAGCCACAGGAGAACGCTCAGAGACCCACACCCAAGTGGAGCTGAAAAGCAGCAGCTTTGGAAGAGAAGGTTGGGAGGCCCTGAGGAGCAAAGCCTGCCCCCACCTCCCTCCCCTTCCCAGAGGTTCTGGATGTAGCCCTTGCTTGGCTTTCCAAGTGAAAGCCGCTACCCACAGCGCTGAATTACCGAAAAATGGATGTTTATTGTCCCCACGGGGTGCAGCTGAGGGAGCTGCTATGGCTCCTCACAAGAGGAAAAATGCCTGTTGAACGAACCATGAGCTGCCCCCGCCTTTTTTTATTATTATTATTTTTTTTTAATTTTTTTTTAAAGTCTAATTGAACGTGGGAGAGACAGGTTTGGAACTGCTTTTGGGTGATGGCAGAGGAGCTTCTCTTAAGTAATCTGGTGTGGTTCCAAAAGGCATTCCAGTTCTCAGAAAAATAGGTATTACTAGTCATTGCTTATATGCTGTGAGTTGAAAGATTAATAGTTTTCCCTGCCAAAGTTTACAGTCAGCCTTTACCATGACAGTAGATCAAATACATGTACTTGCCTGGGCAGCTGACCTGGTTTGAACTCAGCAAGTGTGGCTCTCAGTGATGACTACAGTTTTGGAACAAATACTCTGCTATGCTTTTTAAAGCAACCTTCCCCTTGTAAAGCATTAACCAGCCTCTCAAGGCCATTCCAGGCACCTCGTGCCCTTGGTGCCTTGGCGAATTATTTAGAGCCAGTAGGTGTAAGCAGCCAGATGACAGAGCTGGGTTGAGACGAGTGATAAGGGAGTAGCCGGCCTGTTTTGCAGTCAGACCTTCCCCTGAATAAGGACAACTCCCAGCTGGTGCCAATGGGAAAAACAACTTGATCCTTCCATTTATTCCTCTGCACTCCGTTCCTCTTCCTTTCTCACTTTTGGCTTGAATGCTGCAGGAAGACAGTTAGAAATAGCTGTTCTTACATGCTCAGGCTGTTTGATTTTGGAATTTGGCATTGGTTTTGCTGGAGACAGAAGAGCACCCACGAGCACAGAAGAAAGCAGCCCATCCCCAGGCAGAGCTGCAGCAGGAGGGAGGAGTGAAAGGTGCAGGAGCTGAGCATCCCCTCCTTAATCAGAGTTTCTATTGAAGTCAATGACCCAGATTTCTCTGACTTCAAATGGCTGCTTTCAGAGAGCTTGCCGGAGGCATGGTGCTGGGGAAGGTCAGGCAGAATTTAGCCTGAAGTGTTCCGCATGCATGGGCTTATCAGCTCTCGATCTGTGCAGCCTGATACTGCAAACCCACGTTCTTCAGCGAGCTCTGTGAAAGTCACTGAAGTGACTTGTACCCTGGGCTTCAAACTTGCAAGGCAATCCCTAAGCTTCTGTCCCATGCTTCTGTGATCAGTTCTGTGACATCCACCTTGCACCCAGGTTTCCTTCTTAAAAAAAAAAATAAATGCAGAAAGCACAAACTAGTTTTTAACCCCATGAATTTACATTATTAAGAACCCTGAAACATGATAAACCTCTTTTATTGCTGGCAAGAAAGCCCGACCCTCTGTGGAAGACTGGGAAAATTTCTAGACAGAAATCAGGCTTCTAAACATAAAGAAACATAAAGGCATTAAAGTCATGCTATGCCTCTTTATGAAAGAATCATTGTAACAGCAGCAAGTAGTGCAGAAATGCACATTATTAACCATATGCAGTTTATCCTGCAGGTTTAGGATCATTAAACCTTGTTGGTGAGACTGGTTTTTTTTTTTCTCCCTCTTTTTTAATATACTCCCCCTCTCAGTTCCATGCAGGAGCTGAGCAGGTTTCTGTCACTGCTGCCAGCCCATGGTGCCCTTCCTGGGTACCCTGGATACCCCCCCAGCCAGGGGGTTCTGGTAAATCACCCTCTCTCTTATGGCCCGTTTTATTCTGCTTAAATCTCTCAGCAGAAATTTCAGTTGGAAACCAGTTGCTATCTCAGATCAGAATAGGCACATGGCTATGTTAAATATCAGCCTGTCAGGCTTCCCAGGTTTTTGGAAACCTACTTATGCAAATACCATAATGCAACACACAGACAGAATGCTGTTTTAAGTGGCAAGTGCACCCTGGATTCTGTGTGTGCATCTCCCTGCTTTATTTGATACAGAAAGTCTGATTAGATCTATAAAGATTACAGTTTAAAAGAGCTTGGAAAAACAGAGTATTAGTAATTTTTTTTTAATGTACACTCCAGCACAGAAGCAGCTTTACTGGTAGAGAGCATCCCAAAGCTGGATTTCAGTGGCGTGGCTCGGTGTTGATCAGAAGGAAAAGGAGGTATTTTCCCCTACTCATCCCTCTTCCCCGTGTGCAGGGCTGCTGTGTGCAGTGAGGTGGGATGGGGACTGTGCTCCTGGGGACAGGGACACACACCTGGAGCCCTCCTGTCTCTCCCCACCAGTGCCAGCGGCTCTGCACAATCCCTGGTGGCTCCTCTGGAAGGCTGGGCTGGTTGCTTGTGCCTCCTGCCAGGACAGGTGTGCACAGAAACAAAGAGCACTCGAAGACACACACAGTGTTTGCCATCTCAAACACTGCTCAGCCTTGTAAAGCTGCTGTTCTGCGTTGAGGTGAAATGTTGAAGTTAATGGAGATGAATACAGTGATACCTGGCAGCTGTATCATACCAGCCCCTCGACATACACACACACACACAGGCACAGGGAAGCAGAGCAGCCCTGCCATTGTTTCTTGCTTTATTCTGCCTTTGACTTCTCTATTTTTTTATGCCATGTTTTCTTTTAAAATTATCTGCTCTGATCTGCAGCAATGTGGGTGCATAACTGACTGTATTTGGACTAAAGATATTCTTGTCCCTGTGTTTTCCTGGTCAGGCATTTAAACTACAAGCTGCAGTGAAAGCATCAGGCAGAAAGTTACACTGAAAACATCACACAGAACTAGTAATATTAAGACAGCTTTGTATTATTTTTATTCCCATTAATTTTGAAAGCCTTAAAAAAAACCCCTTTATTTAATTGTCTTTCAGACTATGTTGTTTTTGAAGGCTTATTTTCACAGCCAGTTTCACAGGTTTGGGTTTTTTGGTATTATTTATTTAGTATTTTTTAATTATTTGTTTGGTTTGAACTGCCAAAGGGCATAAACATACTCCCAGTTTTCTGTAGCCACCTGGCAGCCTGTGTGCAGGGAAATAAAGATGTTCTCCTCCTGTATTTTCCCTTAAATGGCTTTGACCTGCAGAATACATTATGTTGATTGGCATGAGAAAGAAGGCTGTGATCTTATTTTTACTGTTTGTTATAGCGGCTTCAAACTTATCAAAGGAAGAAATAGAGGCTTTTTAGATGGCTGCTTGCCAACAGCACTAATCAGAATTTTAATGAGGTTTCTCGAGGCCTAAATTAGGTCTAATTAACAATATATAAAGCAAATGTATAATGCCACAGAAGGATGCAGCCTCCTGCATATAGAGCGGGCTTCAATCTCCTCACTAATAGAAATGTTGAACAAAATCCACATTTTTGTGCTGGTTTACATACATGCAGTTTGGTTGTTTTGTGACGCTTTTTTTTAATACTGTTATGCCTTAATTAACAAATTACCTTTGGAAAACGTGGTCCTGAGCTTCACAGCCCCTTTGCCATCTCTGGAGGGGAATAATGCAGGTTGTCGTGGGTGCAGCCCCTGTGTGGTGTCTGGCCCAGGCTCTGCAGCCCCTGCTCTGCCTCTGTCCCTTCCCAATGCCCCCTCTGCCATCCCTATGGCCCATGTGATCCCACTGGCTGTGGGAGACAACTGGCCTGCAGCTCCCATTTCCCAACCAGCACCCAAGGCACAGTCATGTTTAGTCCACTCACACTTGTTTTTCTCTGAGCATTTAAGACAGAAAATGATTAAAAACTCCAAACCCTCATCCTCAAAGCAGTTTGTGCCTCTGAAGTGTATCTTGTGCAAAGAGGGATGAACCAAAAGGACTTTTCTCTTCCCCCCCTGCAAGATTTTGTTGGTGTTTATGGCACCACAGTTCAGTTCTCTCCTTGTCTGGCTGAGCTATTACATACAAACAGTTAAAAAAAAAAGGCATTTGAATCCCAGTTGCTCAGATGCAGCTTAATTCAATTAAACACCTCAAAGTATGGAATTGCTGTTTCTGCCCAAGCAAACATTTTTATTCACATACTCAGGCCATTAACTGGGAACTCTCTCACAAGGCCTTTTCCAAATTTCCTGTTTAGTAAACAAATCTCATTTCTTTATCCCAGCTAAATCAACACCTCTTCTGATTCATTTAGCTCATGAAATGGAAGATGACCAGCAGCAGTAACAGTGGGGGCAAAGAACCCCCTGAAGGACACCAGAACAAATAGAAACCCCAAAACAAACCCTCCCACTCGCACCAGCTCTGGGCCATTGTTTCTGGGATGCTGGACTGAAGTGTCCACATCACATGGGTGGGGTTTTAAGTGTTGCTCTAGGCCAGGTTTATCTGTAAGGCTGTAACTCGGGTTTACACTAATTCATAGAATCTGTAGTTAATAAGGCAGTCTGTCAACTGACCATCAGCTTTGAACCAACATCAGACACACGCCGAGAAAGCTTAAAGAGCCATTTCAGATGTGTGTTTCTTGAAGTGTTTAAATAAATATATTCACATCAATTTTAAGGCAAGAGCCAAACCACAGGGCAGAGGGAGCCAGAATCATTTTGCATCTGTTACAACATTCAGGATAATGTTTGGGTTGATTTATAGGGGAAATATTTGTTTTTGAGCTGGAATTCTGGTAACTGGGAACAGATGTTCAGAGCAACGCTGGAAGACTGTCTGCCCATGTGTCCCTGTTAAATCAAGTGCTGTTACACATTGAAATTAATCTAGGAAAAAATTAATATACTGTGAAATTGCTAATCTTACAAAAGGTACATACTAATGGGATTCCAATTTGATTATCTTTCCATTTTTTCAGAATCTCAAGCCATACAATAATTCATGAAAAAAATTACCAGAGCAGTGAGATTTCATCTGTTTTGTGACCCTGGATGGAGAGGAAGAAATTGTCTATCACTACTTTTTTTCAAAGCTTTGCAGTGTTGAAACAACTCAGCTTTCTGACTTTTTTTCTGCCTTCACTGAGCCAGGGAATATTTAAACACGGGGAGAGAAGAAGGCTCTTGTAATGGGAAAGTTATTTGTGTCTCCTAAAAGTCATTAGGAATTCAGTGTATTATTTTTTTAAAGTGCTGGTTGTATCACTTAGAGACCTCTGACTGCAGAGCAGCCTCTTTTCCTCAGCATTCCCTCTCACATCCCTCAGCATTCAGGCAGAAGAGGAGGAGGAATGCATGCCCACACCTGGCTGGGGGAGCAGCCCCACAGGAGTCCCACAGATGAACCCCACAGAAGTCTTTGCATTCTCTTTGTGGGCTCCTCAGCTCAGAAGCAAATAGCACATCTCCCTTTGGAGAGGGTGCCTTTTTTCCTTTCCCCTTTTTGCCTAGGGAGGCAGGCTGCAGTCTCCTCTCCAAGTGCAAACATCCCAAACTATGTGCTGATGTGAACTCCAGCCTGCCAGCAGAGCTCTGCCTGATGCCTTTGCCTTATGAGGTCTGTGATTTCTTCTAGGAACTCACAGATACTGTGGAGCAATGTTCTCGCTTCCCAGGAAAGATGCAAATAAGCTGGCATGCAGCTCTTTAATGGATATCCCATTTGCAGCTCCCTTTTCCCCCAGGTTCCATCACTCTGTTCTTAAGGGCTGGTGGCCCTGTCCGTGTCAGAGAGGAGCCAGTGCCTTCTTTCTGAGTGAGGCAAACATTCTGAATTACCATAACCATGCTGAGCTCTTGCACATTTTCCTCGAATATATTCTTTCCAAGCAAGTTTGTATCTATAGCTGTGACAGGAGTCACCTCCTCAGGTGCTGTGGATGCAGCTTTGCATCCACTGGCTCCTTTCAGCACCACCAGCCTCTCATAATACTTTGCATTTGTGCTTGTACAACTCGGTGATTGTTTTGTTCCTTGAGGAACTCCTTCCTCCTTGTGCTGGCGAGGGCTGGGATCGACAGGGACAGCAAGGTCTCCATGACCAAGACGCTTCCATGCAACAGAAACCAAACTTCGACTGGTGCAGACATTCACACAAGTTTTTTGGAACAGTTCTCTGATGCCTTGCTCAGACATCCAGCACCATTATGTTATCTTGATCATTATCTAACCGACTTGTCAACCATTCTGTTCTGTGAGTCCTTCCCTGCAAAAGCTGTCCCTTCTGCAAGCAGCCCATATTGTCTTATTATTTTCATTTTCTTGAGCAGGAGGTGTTAGACCCAGCTGGAAAACTTAGGGACCATTTTTTTTAATACTGTATTCGAAGAATTCTTCTAACTGAACCCTTTACACGTGATCTGGAGCTTTCACTCCTTGGGACAGTGCAGTGGTGGAAGCCCCAGGCTGGTCACCACCTCTGCAGCCTCTGCTCTGGGACCTTGGACGAGTCACTGAGTTTCCATCAGTGTTGTTCCTCTCGCTCTTTGTCCCTGTTTCCTATAGCAAAGACCAGCGAGAAGGTGAGAGTAGTTTACTTAAGAGATGCACCGAGGTCCTTTGGAAGTCAGTCAAAGGCTTTATTATGCTAAGATTAGTAGCTCTTGAGTAATCTCTGCTAGAACAATTCACTCTCACTAGGCTGTTGAAACTTCGCAGGTGCTACAGCCACAGGGAACGGGGTTTAAAGCCAAGGAAATCTGTGGAAATGTCATTTCTGTGGAAATGCTCTGGCATAAGGGTCAGAAAAGGGTCTGCGCTGGAAAGGCAACACTATTACACACGTGGGACTTGTGTGTTGAAGGTGCTGGTGAATTTGAACACAAAGTAAAACCTGCACGAGTTGGTGGGAGAGGGTCCTGCAGCTCCAGCACACCCTGCAGTTCCAGCCCCGAAATCCCGGGGGTTTGGTGCCCTTGCAGAACACACTTCTCAGCCGCTGTGACACGGCAGCAGCACCGACAGCCCCGAGGGGAGTTCGCACATCAACTGAGAAAAAAAACAAACCACCTTTCCAGTGTTATAAGGGCTAACAGGAGATGCGATCTCTTTTCAATATTTATAACACTTCCCCTCAAAATTGCAGTAATCAGACTGATTTAGCTTCTTTCCCAGGCTGTAGGTCCTCCCGGGAGTGAGTGGCTGCTGTTCCTCAGCAGAGGATGCTGCACACAGAGCGGAGCAGCCTGGCCCTGGTGACAGAGGATGGCAGCAGCTCTTCCGAGCCCAGAATCCTCCCCAGCATCGCTTTCCTCTCCTTCAGGCATGCTTTTTTTCCTTTTTTTCTTTTTTTCCTTTTTTTTGCTCCAATACCTGCCGTTCCCTGTAACAAACAAAGGTCTCAGGTGGGTTTTCTGCAGCAGAATTTGCTCTGCTCGAGCCCCGAGTGCCAGCAGTCCCCGTGTCCCTGTCCCCTGGTTTTTAGGGGCTGTTTTCCAGCTGGAAAGCCCAGAGGGGCAGCCTGGCACCAGGATTGCCACTGGCTCTTTTCAAGGGCAGTAAAATCCACTCTAGCTCTGGATCCCACCCAAGCAGGTGAGGTTTGGTGACTTCTCCGTGTTTGGACAATGAGGATGATGTTTGCTCGCCTTGAGAACTGCAGAGGAAGGACGGGGTTCCCCTGAGGATCAGCCTTGTTACGAGCACAGGCGAGGCTTCCCTGGGAACGTGGTACCATTTCAAGGGGAGGCTGCAGGGGGAAGGCTGCCAGCAGCCTCTTCCTCCTCCCCGCAGCCCCACTCCTGAATAAACCCTGGAGGGGAGCTGGATGAAGGAAGAGCAGCGGGGACCGCGGGGCTGCAGAGCATCCTCCCGGGCAGCGGCAGCTGGGAAAGCCTCCTCTCTTCAGGGCTAGCCAGGCTTTCAGCAGGTGTCTCCCTGGAGGGGGGCAGAGCAGCCCGTGGCACCCCCGATTTTAGGTCACATTAGCAGCGAATCAGGGGATTTGCTCCGCTCCCTCTGCGGCTCCAGGCATCAGCCTGCTGCTGCTCTGCCTTCCACAGGGGCTGCAGACTCTTTGAATCCCGCTGTTATCTACAGTTTTAACGTGTACCTCACCTCCCAAATTTGTGTGAACCAGCACAGGGCTATCATGTGCAATAGTCTTAAAAATCCTGGCAGGTTAACTTTGAAGTAGTCCCTGCTAGCAATTACCAGGCTTTTATCTGTAGCTGTCAGTGCACTGTAAAAAGTGGCTGTTACTCCCATTTTATAGAAGAAACAGATGTTCTAGGGACGTCTGAATAGATTTAATGCAGAAATTGCATGCCTAAAAGGTGTTCCAGAAAATCCTATCATTATCACATGACTGATTTTATTCAGTGCACCCAGGAATTCAGCAGATCTGCTGGCTGTGCTTTGCTTGTCTGCTTGTTTATTTTAAAGCAATAAGTCCTGGTTTGAAGTTTTCATTTTGCTCCCCTCCTGGGGCAGATGGAGCTGGAACAAGTCTACCAGAATTTTATTCCTGAGGCAAACTTTTAGGTAGGGGTTTGATTCAAAACTTCTTGAGATTTAATTTGGTTTTGTGATCAAGAGACACAGAAGCCACATTTGTGAAATCCAATTAGGCTCCAGCCCTGGCAGGGACACATGACATCAGGCACGTACGTCCATCCGAGTCCCTTCCTTCCCTGCTTTTAAAGCCCTCAGCCTCCATGGCAGAGCTGTGCTTCTTATCTCAGGTATTTGGGATTACTGCAAACTCAATTTGCCCTCTTGGGAGCTGTCAGAGCTGCCACCCTCCCCTTGGAAACGTGGCAGTGACAGGGAAAAGGCAGCTGAGAACTGCTGTGCTCCAGGGGAGTGATGAGGGCTGGGTAGGGCAGGAGGAGAGGCAGGGATGAATTACACCCCTCTGGGCACATCTCTGCTCCCCCTCCTGCTGCAGCTGGAGCCCTCAGTGCCTTTACAGAGCACACTGCGTTTTTGGATTGAGGATTTCCACTGCAATAAGCTAAATGTCAGAGGAAGGAAGAGCTCACCTGGTGGGGATCCCTCCTTAGGATCCAGTTCCTGTGTGCTGTGGATTCAGGGAGCTGATGATGCATCCAACATTGTGCCTCTGTCCTCATTCCCAGCCCCAGAGCCCTTGGCTTGCCTTTCCCTTCTGGAAGTAGCAAAGAAAGGAACTCGATAGTTCTTACCTGGACAGCCACAATTTCCCTCAGCCACATCAGAAACCAAATTGTTAATTCCCCCTGTTCTGTCTCTGCTCCAGACAAGTGTTTCTGGCCCAGGGGAGCCCTCTGGTAGCACACACTGGTGCTGTACAAAACTTCAGTCACAAGAGCTAAAGAGTTTTCTCATAAATGGAGTCTATATTTTTTAATGATTGTGGTGAAGTTACCAAGGCCTTTTACTCCATTTTCCTGCAGGTCGGTTAGTTTGTGTATCCATAACATGAGCACAGGCAACAATACCAAACCTGGACTGAAAGAGACCTCAGAGTTCCGTACCAACCAACCTCTGAGCACAGCAGGGAGACACTTTTCTGTTATCCTCAACCAGCCAGAGCACTTTCCTGCTAGTGAACATTTACTATTGGTTTGCTGTTTTGCTTTCATGTCATTCAGTGTGGGACTCTGAGGGGCTGTTGGAACAGCAGAGCCTGGAGTTCTGTGCTGCTCCAGCATGTAAACCCCGAGTGGGTTAAGCACAGCCACGGAGACTTTGGGCTCAAGGGGCTGGACTGCATTGCCAAAGATGAGCAGAGAAATGACTAAGAGGAGTTTTACACATTTACACGTTTTCCTTTAATAACAAAGGGATTCCTTTTGGTTGCATCTTTCAACAGCCAGTTCACACTCTTGGGTCCTGTTTCCTGCTCCCCTGTATCTTTATTACTTACAACACTTTTGCATTTAATTTGGAGGAGCAATATGGTCTGAGAGTGCCAGGGAGGTTCTTGATGGGCTCCTCTGCTCCTGCTCATGCCACCAGTGATGGACATTTGTCTTTGACGTGGGATGTGTAACCCTCCAGTGCCTAATGACAGTCTCTAATGCCAGGGTCCCCAGCGGCTCACACTGGACATTAGAACGTGCAGCTCAGCCTGCTGGGGGGACTGAGAGCCCCACCATCCCTGGAGAGCTCCCTGCTCCTGGTTTTCTCAGGCCAGTGGGGCTGGAAAGGATTTGGGATGCATCACCAGCCTTTGGAGTGAAAATGAAAACAGGAACCCCGGTGCTTTGCTCTCCTAAGATCCTTTCTCTTTCCCATATCAGTGCTGTTATATTTCTATTTTAGGCCACAAACATAATTTTATTTCTTTTTCCATTTCAGTCATGCTTTAATGAGTTCTCTTCATGTACAAGAGCAAGGATAGTTCTTGATGATAATAATAATAATTGGGCCATAGGGAAATACTGACTGCTGAGTAGCTGACAGGCAGGGGACTTGGGAGAAGATTAAGACATTTGTGATAAGAGTGTAGATTTGGGGGTCAGGGTGAAATCATGATTTATACAAAGCAGCAGCAAAAGTACTGATTTTTCATGGTTTGCTTTTAGCCAAGAAGCCAAACAATGAAACCAGCATTTCCCACAGTGATTGTCTGGGGAAACTGGATTTTTCCCTGTAAATACAAGGGATCATTGCAGCAACCTCCTCATCCGAGCCCTCAGTGAACAATAAGGATCAAGCAGTTGCAGTTCAGTCTCTCTAATCATCAATACCCTTTGTAAGCTGAAGGAAGAACATGGGTCATGTGTGTTCTGGAAAAGATGCTGGACATAATTCTGTGAGTCTTGAGCATCATTTTAACTGCTCACCAGCTCACTGTCCTGGCTGTTTCGCTGAGAACAGCTGAGCTACAAGATGTATGCAAGAAAATATCCCCAGACAGTGGTTAACCCTACATGTATTTAATCTCAGCTAATCCTGGAAGTTGTAAATGGAGATGCTGATCATACATGGCCTCATGGCTTCAGGGACACAATCTGCAGGGAAAACTAACCTCCTAAAACATACCTGGGAGCAGGAGGGATACACATTTTTTTGTCTGCTCTCTTTAAATGTTCAGCTTTAACTAGTTTGGGTTTCATTCAGATAGTGTACCAGGGGGACAGAATCACATTGGTTAGCACTGATTGTTTATCACTGATCAAATCATATGATTTCAACTTCCCATTCTCGTATTTGCAAACATGAATCTGTATTTGTAACAGATTTTGGCCCCTGCCAATTCTTTCCCAACTATATGACTTAATGATGAATGATACAAAACTCATTACATCTTTGGGGAAAGTGAATTCGGCACTATTATCTTGTAATAAAATACCTTAAAAGGGTGTTGTGAAAATACCAACCTATTAAATCCAAAGCAACATCAGACACTCTTTGGGGGAAAAAAGGTCTAGAATGATCAATAAATAACGAAGCCACCAGCAAATATGAACAGAACCTGGATGGTACAACCTGTGAGCTGGCTGGTATTTTTAGTGAAACATGAAAACAATCCCCAGGGAAAGGCAAAGCTGGTTACAGAGGACAAAGGTGAGGCTTTAGCCACTGGTGTTTGATTTTTGGTAGGCTATCACTGCAAGCACCAAGGGGAAAGATTTACTAAGGTATTTAGGTACCTAAACATGCCTAGCAGCATTTATAGCAGCATCTAAGCAGGTTAGGTGCCTAATTCCCATTAGCTCCACGAATGTGTTTAAGCTGCTAAACATCTTTGCCAGGCTGGCCCCAGTGCCTGGGCTGACAGGTGCCTGTTTGAACTGGTGTAACTGGGCTCACTCCCAGCAGCTGAAGCTCAGGCTGATGCTCCTTGGAGCGGGTGGAATGGATGACACACAAGGACTAGGAGCACTGAACTGAACTGAACAAACTCAAATTTTTGCTGCTGACTTCAGGCAGAGCCACACAAAAGTCACTCAGAGCAGCATTTGCAAAAATTGCCCTGAATTTTGGTGCTTGGTTTGAAGTAAGGATTAATGTTGCTGCAGGAGTATCTTGAGCCGAGTGTTAAGAATCTTCATCAGTTCCAAGAAAAGTAAACATTTCACAGGCCAACTCAGAACAGCATTTCCTGAGCTCCTGGAGAGCCTTTCCCACTGCACAGCCTGGCCTGTTCCACAACCACAAGCATTTTTCTTAAAGGATTTTCCTTGCCCTCCCTCAGTGCCACCAGGCACCTCCTGCGTGTCAGAGACACACTTAAAGAGATGAACCAAAGCATTCCTAAACACCGAGTTACAAGAGGCATTTGAATAGATGAAAACCATTACAAGGGACAGATCTATTCCCCTATATAAAGCTGTAGTTTCATTATTTTACAGGATAAACAAGCACTTTAATATCTTTTCCACTTAGATTTTTTATTCAGGAATAAAAATGAAAAGTTGTTTACAGTGTTGCATATGTTGACAACTGCTCTTTACAAATTCTGTTCAAGTTATCCTAGAACCATTTTCTCAATATACACATTTCAGCTTAATCAAAATAATTTCACAAAACTATTTCACAGAAAGGAAGAGACAAGGGGAGATCAAGAGAAATAACCTAGGAAACAGTGTGTGCCAGTGTACAAAAATAGATTAGAACATTTGGAGATGGTAGGTATGAAAATGTATTCTCAGCCACAGAGAATGTGAACTAGTGGATTATGTGGAGAGGTAAAGGCTCACCAGAGCAGCTGGAGAGATGCAGAGATCTATTTCTAACATCTTTCATTTCTAGGCAAATTTACAGGAGGGAGGGGGAATCAGGCTGCAGTTTCTGGCACGTTCTCCCGCGTGGGTGGGGACAGTGAGCAGAGCAGGCAGATCCCCCTCGTGCACAGCAGGTTGTGCCTCGCACGCTCCCGCCCGGGACCATTCCCAGCTCCCCAGGAAGGGCAGGCAGCATGTGCAGAGCTGTCCTCCTCCAGCTGATCCGACAGAAGGACAGCTTGAAATTGCTTCCCATGAAGTCTCTGCTCATGCAGCCTTGCCTGCTCCACAGCCCCCGTCCCTAAATAGCTTCTCCTCCTCGGAACACCCGGTGAGTTGTCACAAAGCCACAAACAGAATAAATCAAGACTGCAAGAGGCAAGTGGCGATTCAAACCTCTCCTGAGCAGAACTGGAGAACTAGAATCTACATGCAGGCTGGATATCACGGACGTAGGAACAGAAAGTGCTGTCATAAGGACTACTATGGCTACAGCAAACACCACAGGGAACTCAGGACCTCACATGTCCCCTGTGGGTTGTGAGTCTGTGCCATTTGCAGAAAAGGGATCTAAATAAAAATGTTTCTGGAGTGTCCAAGCCTGAAACTGAAGCACAGGCTCTGTCCCTTCGGTCTGTGCTCTCCGGGAGCACAAAGGAGGCTGTGAAGCTGCAGGAGCCACGGGGGCAAAAATGGCTAAAACATTCATGTGTCATTACTATGAGAAGTTTTCTTAGAAATATAAGTTACTGTAGGTCTGCTGAGCAAGCTTTTCTTCTTAATCCACACCACCTGTGTAGATTCACAGATAATTTGGGTCTGACCTAGTTAAAAGTACAAACCAAATTTTTGCTATTTGCTTATTCAATATATCCTGACATGTACTTCCAGCAAAGCCTGCAAAAGCCTCTTTTGTGAGCTACACACTGTTCCTCCAGGAAGAACATTTGGTGATGTGTCTACAGCTCTCAGGCCAAGTGCAGGAGATTCCTGCACTGCTATTCAGAGGCATGACTTGGATTTCAAAAAAAGGTGTATTATTTTGACTCAAAGGGATCAACAGCTCCAGTGTGCCTGACCTGGCACAACTCTGCAGTGCTGAGGACGGAGAGTGTGGTTGAGGCACCAGAACTGTGAGTCAGTCTGATCTTTATATCCATTCCTCAGAGAACAAGGATTCTTAAATCCAAAGCAACACCTGCTGAATAGAGACCTCAAAGATGTGACTGCAGCCTGTGCCTTCCTCACACTGTCACAATCCCCTTCTCCCTCTTGGACTGAAGGTCAGAGGTAGAGTTTTCCTTTGGCATATCCATCAGTGCTTCTGCAGAGCTCAGGTCTGGCTTTCATTCATTAGTAACACCCACCATTACACAAACACACACAGAAAGAGCCTCCAGAAAAACATAGCACAGAATCATACATTTGACAAAGCTGACATCAGACACTGTGCTGTCAGTAAGAAGAATTAAAATATCCCGTGCTATTGAGGTAAACCCAGACCTGTTCATTAACTTGCACCAGGACCCCCCATCATTTTCTTTACCCTCTTTAAATCATCACCAGTGTGTACAAAATGATTTTGTTCTACTTAAAGACCAGCTCTGAGGAGGTGACTGATTTCTGCTGATCCTGGAGGTGGTTTCACAGGTTTCATTGTACTTGAAACTTCACAGCTTCCACTGAAGTATTTGATGTGTGTATGTATCGGTTTAGCAGAGCACAAAAGTGGAATAATTTTCATTCTTGCCTCATATTGTTGAAAGAGTGTGATGTCCTCTAACAAAACTTTCATTTTTTTTGACAATATATCAAAACCTAATTTTTCTAAAGCTCAACAACTAATCTTAGTATTTGTTTTACAAGTCATCAGGACTCCAGTACTTGTAACAAATTGCTGAATTTCTGTTAGCAAAACTTATTTGCAGATTTCTCCCATACAAATAAGACTTTTCAGTAAAGCCATCTGCATTATCTCAACAGCATTGGATCAAACCCCCCACCTCACCCTGGATCTCTCAATTCACCCTCAGCTGGAATCGACCACCAATGGTCCCATCTTAACTCTCATGTTGGTCAAAGCTGTGAAAATTTCACTTCAGGTCAGGGAAATGGTATCAGTGGGGAAGCCATGAAAGGACTTCACTGGGCCCCAGGGTGAGACTGATCCCTGCACACCAGACTGGGATGGATTAGGGACTCCTGTGGTGCATCCTTTGTAGCCCCCCTCAATAAACCCACCTCAAAAATGGCAGAACCTCCTCCAGCTTCAGGGGGAGAAATGTCCCCAGGTACTACTACATCGCACTAGAAAGTAGGTAGATTAAAACCTGTGCATCCTCTCACTAATGGCCTGGGACCAGACTAACTACTCCCTGTCAGCAGCCCCAAGTCCTCAGCATTTGGACCCGGGAAGGTCTCTCATTCCATCATCATCCTCCTCGGAGCAAAGCAAGCTTAGAGCGCTTGTGACGGGATGGATCCAGGATGTTGTCTGTGTCACGTGGCTGAAAAGAAACAAGAAATGCTATTAGCAACCCAAAAGAGGCTTACTGACCTCCAAACAAGAAATACCAGATTGAGTCTGGAGTTGTAATGCCCATTACAACACTTCCAAACACAGAATTGTCTTTTTCTTGTTGTCTGTGAGGTTTTTACAAACAAAATGTGGAGTGTTCTGGGTGCCAGAACCTGGACTGAAGGTCCCATTTCCCAATACAGAAAGAATGCTTTTGTATGAGACTCCTGATAGAGACTGGTGACATTTCCTGTTAATTATCTGAGCTGTAGACAATTAACCCAGCAATGATGTACAGCCTAGACAAAGGAGTCTTGTGAAACCCCAGCATGGAATTACCATGGCCAGCACACCAGTTACAGCCTGAGGCAGGGGGGGCAGGAGGAAGTTGAGCAAATGTGGAATCACATCATGGAAATACGCTCAGCTCCTTAGAACATGAAGCCTGGAAGTGTCCAAGGCCAGGCTGGGAGGGGCTCTGAGCAACCTGGTCTAGTGGAAGGGGTCCCTGCTCATGGCAGGGGCTTGGACTAGATGAGCTTTAAGGTCCCTTCCAACACAAACCACTGTATGATTAATATTCCAGCATCATTAAGTCATTCCTCTTCTTTCAGAAAAAGGCTGGTGAATAAATCCCAACAATGATGTTTACACATCCTCTAGACCAAATTCTGGACGTGCCTCCATAGCCTTTGCACTGCACAGTAAAAGGGTGTCCGTGCTGATTTTTAGGGCTTAAACCTTACATTTGACATGCAGTCTAAGCTGCTTTGTGGTGTTTGGAAAGCTTCCCTATGAATGGCAAGAGCCCGAGCCAGGCTCAGTAAGGACAGATCCATGGGCTGGGTTGGTGTTTGCGGGTGAGAACACTGCACACCTTGTGATTGGAGTGTGCATGTGAGCCATACTGTGTGTGGGCAACACACTGCCTCTGCTCCCTTCTGGAATAATGTGTTCCTGGGAAAGGAAATAGCTTCTCTTCACTTAAAAAAAAAAAAAAATCCTGCTAATAAATTCACAGTTTTTGTAGTCAAGTCAGTGCAAAGATTAATTTTGTAATATAAGTTCACTGCATGAAGTAGATGAAAAATATTGTATATAATATACACCCCAGAGGACAAACAGCTCTTCTCACAATGTCTAATCTAAGTGTCCCTAAAGCCCATGTCTGTACTCACCTTTCAGGAGCATTGGTGTAATTAAATATGAAGTGCCATGATGGGACTACTCTAGATTTAGCTTTTCAAGTGAAAACAGGCTTTGTCTTTCTGTCTTTCAAAACACTCTCTTAAACACCTGATTATGGAAAGGGATATGTTAAAGCAGGAATCTGAGTGGATGTTCCACTACACTGAGTTACTGGGGATCACTGTTCCCATCAACATGATGGTGCCATGATCTGATATTCACACCTCTCATCTGAGCTCCGACTCAGCTGGGTATGAAGAGGATGACATTGTTCACCAAGAGGTAAATATGATGCTAATGCAAAGCAAAGCTCAAGCTGCCTGAATAAATTAACCTGTCTCTGAACAGGTAACATGAATTCAGCTGCTACTTCAATTAAAGCAATGCCTGAGTAAGGACCACACAGGAGAGACAAAATGTGGAATATAAAGGCCATATCCTCAGTTCTTTATTCTTAAAAAAAAAACCAAGCCCAAAACTCCAGCTGAACCAATTCAGAAAAAGGTGCATTACTGGTGCTATAGAGATCAGTTTCACAGGAGTTAAAACAGGGGGATAAATGGAAAACTTTTTCCTCCAGAAAATGCACTGCAGCAGACACTGACCACTCTCCAGCACAGTAATTGTTCCTTTCTAAGAAAATCAATGTACCACTTTTCCTAGGAATGAGAACAACTTGCCAACCGTTCCAATGTTTACCTTTAGAAAGTGAGATGACAGCCAACATGAAGAGTCCTTTTACACTGTTTTAGGAGAGACTTGTGAGTAAAGTCTATCTAATCAAGAACATCATCCCCACTATTCCACAACACAGGGAAATGTATACATTCATATTTATATTATGAGTATATTTCTATTTGTAAACATACAAAGGAAAGTATCTTTGCTGTATTTTTCTGTAATGTTTTCTACAATGTCAGGAATTGCCTTCTTGTTTCTAAATATAAAAAAAAAAAATCAGTCAATAAGGCTTTATAATGAAGATAGCACGTTAAATTGAAGTCCCAGCATGTGACTTCATTTATCAGTGTAACAACACAAAACTCCTTCCAACACCTGCAGAATCATGGGAGCTGAATGAACTGGATTCCACCCATTCCAGCTCTGCCAGTGCAAGATTTATTGCCTCCAGTACTATTTTAAGTGTTTATATTGACTACTTTTATCAAGCCATTTCTGAAAGATCCGTTATGGAATTTAAATAAGAACAAAATTATTTTTAAATTTGTTTTTCTTCCCATCTGACTTCCCTGTGTAGCATGCCCTGACCTGCCATGTGCCTGAATCCTCAGTTCCATTTTCTCCTGAGCAATCCTGTGAAATGGGAGAAACTGCACAGGAGTAGAAGAGTTACATGGAGAGGCATTCACATGTCTTTGATACAACTAGCTAAAAAATTCCTTGGTGAGTGTTTATTCTTCAGAAGATTTTCCTCCTACACACTTCAGGGCCAGGAGGCAAATGACAGCATGTCTAACTTCCTGCTGCTGCTGCAAGAACCTCAGTTTGCTCTCACACAAATTAAATGCAAAAAATTCTCCAGATCTTTAACAGTGCAGAATTGTGGCATTGAAATGAGGATTAAAATTCTCTGTATTCAATGGCATAACACTGGTTCATTGCTGGTAAGAAAGAAGAGAACCAGTTTCCATCCTTTTCCAAAATACACAGGGCCAAATTTTGCCCTAACGCCAGGCTGCTGCTTCTGATTTGAACTCAGTTCCTTTCCACTTGCACTAGACTTCATCCCATGAACGATTCTCCTAGGATAGTTTTAAACCCTTTGCCAAAATCCCTACTAGGAAAAGAGCTCTTATAAATAAACATTAAGTCCAGATACCGTCTCACATTGTAGACAGACACACACAATACGCACAGATTATTTAGGTAGAGAATAAATGTATAAACCCCGCTGCTATTTATTTTTAGCTCTCCAAAAGTGCTGTGGCTAAAGAGCTTTGACATAATCAGTCTGAAGAGATAATCCCAGATTTACTGGTTTGCAGAACATTCTTGTATTAGAAACACATCCTCTCTGATTTGTGTGTTAGGGCCAGCAATAAAAAGTGAGAGGGAGTCCAAATTTACCTCCAGGTTCTGCATAATTGATGCAACTGGTTTGAATGGTAAAGGAATATTTGGAGAGCCAGCATCACAAATTTCAAGTGTACAACGTTTTCCATTTGTGAACCTTCCTTTCAAAAGTCTCATTTAACATTTTCAGAGTAATTAACAACATTTAAAGATTTTTAGGTTTTCAAACAAATCATTGCTATCGGAGGGCAGCCAAATTTATTGTTAGGAAACAGAAACATTTGATCTGGAAATATGTCAGTAGATTAGTCTGTCGTTTTAACATTAACAAACTGCAGGACAAATTTTAGAGCTTGGGAAAACAAAACATGAGAACAGAGGGATGTTTTGGCAAAGGAATAGCAGTGGATTATTTCAAATGCCATTATAATTACCCTCCTTATGGCTCTGCCTTCTTCGCATGGAAAATTATTTCTTTTAAACCTCAGATGATCTTTTAAGAAAAGAATAACTCAAAGAAAAATTCAGAGAAAAACTAAGGGAAAAAACATCAGCACCTTTGTTAGACTTTGAGCATTAGCAAGACATACTTTTCACCTCAAATTGTGTTCTCCAGCCAGAGCCAAACTCAGGACCCCAAGAGGGAATTGTGAAGTCTTGCAGACCACTCCAGTGCTGCAGGTCCCAGTGCAGGATGCTGAGCTACAAAGCAGCCTTGCAGAATTCTTGGAAGTTGGGGTTTTTTCCCCCATTTTAACATGGGATGACATTTATAATGCCTGGCTCAGTGTTTCAAGTGCACCAGGGTTCCTGAGCTTTAAAAGGAGCAATCTTTTGCAAGACCTATTTGTTTGAGATCCGTTCAGAAGAAGAGATGCAGCTTTAAACAATTAGTCAAACTCTCCTAATGAACAGGAATCATTTTGGGCCAAATAGGATTTAGTTGTACCTGAACCTCCAAAGCTAAATTCTGGTCTCAGGTGAGCCCTGATTTTCTCTCCAAACTGAGCACTGTGGGAGCTGAGAGTGAAAGCAGAACTCTGCTCACAGGAAATACAAGCCCCACCATAAACTAAATCCAGGTAATCCGTAGTGGTAATTTTGCTAAACTTTTTATCTTTCTCCCCTTACTTTTTGATTTCCTGAACTCACTAGCCCTTTGAAGTGCAATAATGCTCAGCTGAAGAGTTGCTCCTGATCTGTTCACAGCTGCAAACCTTGCAAAGCCCTTGTGCTGCTGAACAGCCTGAGACACGGGCACTGCACACTCTGAGAGCTTTTTTACCCTTTGGTGCTTTTTTATTGAAATAATCATTAAAAAATGCAGCAAGGAAAAGAATAACCCCAACAAAGCCCTGCAAGATGTAGATGCAGTGGGTTGGAAGGGGATGTGCTCTCAGCTACCCAGAAATATATTCCATCCTGTGCTTTTGTAGTTTGTAGACTGACATGCATATCCCAGTGGGAAGTTTTGAAGTTCCTGAGAAAGGAGTATGTGCCATCTGCTAGAGGAGTGGGAATATGGAGACTGCACAGCCTCACTACCCGCTGGTATGCAGGGCCCCGGGCACTGGTGGTTTGGAGGCTAATGAGGGCCAGAACAACAGGAAAATAAAGAACAATGCCCCTGAATGAAGATCCTGAAACTTAATCCTTCATCTAGAGGTTCTGCCATCCTCCCTCCTTGCTCTTGCACAGAGTCTGTGTTGCTCTTTGCTTTGAATTACTGCCTTTGTCTTTTGTTTCCAGGCTTTCTGTTCCTGTTCCCCTTGTGTTCAGGACAGCCCTTTGCTTTGCAAGGATCCTTTTTCTCTTTCAAATCCAGATCTCACACCTCAGAGAAGGTGTCTAAGCTCAGAGGTTCAGCTCTTTCATCTCTATTTTACTCATGCTTCTCTCACTTGCTAAAGTGAATCCCTTGAGCCACGATCAACGTTCCTTGGGCACCTTCATAAACATTGCATCATTAGAAAATACAGCATCAAACAGATCCTGCACAGAAATGGAGCAGTCCCAGCTTGCACCAGCAGGTGACAATGGAGCATCTGTGGCAGTGCCAGGGAGCTGCTGCTCCTGAAGGCAGACCATGGGATCATGGCAATAGTAGACCTTTAGTTGTAGAGGAGCCCCCTCACAGGACTGTGGAGTTCAGATAAACAGAGGGAGATTTTGTAGGCAGGATGGCCAAAATGCTGGATGTGTGATGATTCTCTTGCCCTCAGATCTCTAGCTGACAGTGCCTCTAAATTGCTCCATAATTAAACTGAATATAACGTTGAGTTCCTGGTGCTGCACCCCACACGTTCTGAGTGCACTCCTCATTTCATTTAGGATTGCATGATTTTTGGAGCAGAACTATTTCTCAGCTTTCAAGAGCCAGTGCTTTTAACACTTTGCTGTTGCCCCTTTTGAATTTAAATTTGGTATGAGCTCTTTGTTTCTTCAGTGCCATGAAAGCTCTCAGAGCCAACACACACCTGCAGAGCCAGTCAAGGATGGTGCCTGTCATGTTTGGTGTCCCCTTTGGAAATGCCAGTGGTTGGAAAGCAGATGTTAAATGTTGTAAGGGGATACCAAGTCAAGCAATGGAAAACTCTTGCTATTTTGAAAAGCAAATGCTGGGAAGGATCTGCAAGGAATAACTTATTCTGAGCTAAAGCATTTTACAAAATAAGACAAGTGAGTGGCATTGATGCAAGTATATCTATCAATCAACCCTGAGGGCATCCAGGGACAACAGTTTCCAGATACAAATCCTAGAGGCAGCTCGGGAAGAGTTTTTGCATTGTATTTATCAAAATCTTATTATTTTAACCGAAACATTCATATTTTTTTTCTTTCTTTCCCCTTTTTTGTTAAAATTGGTTTAGGCCTGTACCCTCTTGCAAGACATTTCAAAAGGAACCTACAACATCTAAGAGTATCCCAGGAGATGCTGGGTAGGAGAAGATGGCAGTGACCTTAATTTTATTGGCTGTAATAAGATCAAGAGCACTTGCCACCCCATGGAGCTGTGTCCTAAGGCAACATAAATGTTTCTTGTATTTCCCTCATGGATCACAGATTTTGCTTGAGTATTAATTAAAGATTGAGGGATATAAAGTGAAACCCCAGAAGACAGTCTTGCTATTTATTCCTTGATTAAACCGATTAAACCCTTGTCTAAAAAGAAAAATCTATGAGCCATTTCAGAAGGCAGTAATCTCGAGGAAGAAGATTTATCAAGCCAAATAGCATGCTGCATCATTAAGAGTTGTCAACAACAAACAAATGGCCCAAACTAAAATAAAATCATTAATAGCAGGAGGATCTGAGCCAAGGCTGAATCAGCCCTGAGGTCTGAGTGACAGGATAGGCAGTGTTTGAAAGCACTACCTGGAATCTGTCTCCCCCTGTTTAGCTGAGTGCTGTTTCTCTAGAAGTGCTGGTTTAATATGTGTAGTTACCCAGAGCTCTTTGTCTCCAAGGGAACTTATAAAAAATCTGATGCCATTTATTTGCAAATGCATCAGAGCACACTCAAGGTTTATGTTTAAACTGCATGTGTACTAAAGTGACACGAAGCTGGATTGATGGTTTTGGCCCGTGCACCTTGCTGTGCTTTGATCTCCCTCTGATGGCTCTCCCAAATTCCAGGGAATAAAATCATTTCAGCTTCTTGTATTTTCTCACAGAAGAAATTTTAACAGCTGCCTTCTATGGCAGGCCACAACCTGGACAGAGTGTGCAGGATCTGTGGAAGCTGAAAGAATGTTTCTCCATTTTGGTTCTTGATATTAAAAAACAAACAACCTCTCAGGAAAAAAGATTGCCCAACCAAAAGCAGCTTAAGGTCTTAACATTCTTGTATTACAAGCTCATGTTATCATAAAATCCAATGCCAAGTTTCCTGGTTTTACATCTGAGATTATTTTCCTTATAGTCATGCAAAATTATTTCAGTAAAAATCACTGAAACTGAATTCCAAAAATCCAAAAGAAACATGTCAGAACTTCCTAAATTCATGTCGTATCTGAAGGTGTGTGAACTGACATTGAGCTGACAGGTGCAGACAGCTTTGGATGCTCATACATTAAAAAGTAGTAATAGCAGTTAATGCTGAGCCAGTTCTATTTGAATATTTGCCACTTCTGGTGCCTATACAACTATTCTTTCTCTATTTTGAGTTAGAAGGACTTGGGAGTGACAGGTAAATGGAAACATTTTCAAAAGCAACCTCTTTTTGGTGACATGTAAAATAGGAAGGGTCCAATTTTAAGAGATGCAAAGTAACTCCCGCTTTCTTTGAGCTCACTGTAACCAGCATTCCATGCCTCAAAATACCCATTTCTGCCCACAAAACATCAAAGTTAAGATGGGGACACCTCCAATGACGATTTTGATAACTGCTAATTTTGGTGCAACTAACTTGCCTACCACTCTCCAGGGAGCTGGCACTGGATTCCATCCAGGGGGATTTCAATGGCTCTTGAAATCAGTATGGCAGACCATGGCTTTTCTTAGTTTGCTGCTCTGAAGTGACTAAAACTTGAGTGCAGCATACAGAAGTTCACTTCTAGATCAGCTCTCCTATGATCTGAACTTTGTTGGAGTTGATTTCTTCTCGGAAAGGCTGCTGCAACCCCTGCTTAGACAGCCAGGGTATTGTAAAACACCAGTGTATACTGGGATGAAGAGCAGAGGCACAGCTGAGCACACCTCAGCGTGCTGGGGTTTGGGCCCTTCCTTTACAGAGCAGTTCAGCTGTGCTGAGTACATTTATCAAAGAACAACTTTGCTTTTTCAGTTTACCATCCAGTAAGTAAAATCAGCTGTGATTTATTTTCCTTTTATGACGATACCTTTAACTCCAGTGCCATAAAACATCAGTGTTTGTACTACAGAAGTTCTTCATCTATCACACATGCTTTGCTATTCTTAGTTCAGCTGTAAAATCATAAACAGTTTCAATGAATGCCCAGTTTTCAGTAAAATGAATGGTGACTCTTTCCCAAGCAAGACCAAACAAAATAGAATATTATAAAATATTGAATATAGAATATGTGATGTGTCACCTTTCCAAGTAGAAACCTGATTTGTTAGGCATGATTTCAAAATCCACTAGAACACATCATGTGGGTTTTTTATTAATCTGTATTTTATAAATATTGACTATAGGCTTTTACTTAATAAGGACCAAATTTCCCACCTTCCAATGAAGGCACTGCCTTCTTTGTCACGCTGAAGCACATAAAGCCTCCATGGGAAACTTCTGATTTTTAAATAAACTGCTGAAAGATAACCCTAACTCAAACATTACTGTTTCCCCTTTGTTATGAGATAGAAAACCTCACAGACCCTGATCCATCTGAGGGAAAAGACCCCAAAAGTTTCAAATATTTGGTAACTTCTACTTGCCTTTCGTGAAAATTTAAGATAAATGTTCTTGAGGGAAATAGCAGTCAATGTGGAATTTTGGAATGTAGTCCCATTAAAATGCTAGAAAAACAGTGTTTACAGGGGCAAAATTCACAGCTGGTCCTTACAAACCATATACATATGCAAGGAGTGGGTGGGAGTAGGAGGGAGAATAGCAAGGCCCTACCTAATTTTAGGTGCCAGCCTCATGATACAGAGCTGCCATATGTTAAAGGTGAACACAGTGGGAGGGTGGGAGAGATTAACTAGAATGGGTTTTCTGGGGAAAAATCAGTGTCCCAGCTAGGGGGTTTTATGCTGTTCCTGTGTGATTCTAAACTAGCAGTATATAACCATAAATTAGCATATATGGTACCTCACTGGGAGGGCAGTTCTGCATAGACTGTTTCTCCTTCTTGAAAATCAAACCCAGAGGTTTCTAATTCACAAAATCTGTTCAGTGATAGAATGAATACACACTGCTTGCACTGCTGGACTTCAATGCCAGAGCATAAAACAAAAGTGGGAATTTATTCTAATACTGGTTACAATCCTTTGTGTTTCTGGGATTTACAGATAAAATGTCTATTTCTAGATTTTCTATTAGAAAAATCAGTAATTAAATTTCTTACAACACAACAGTGTCAATCATCCAATAAGTAAATTAATTAGTGAACATTTTAACCTTATTATGTGGGGTTTCTTCCCTACACTGGTCCTCCAAGCTCAAGAAAAACTGGAAAAATTGGAGAGGATCCAGCGGGGGGCCACCAAGATGATGAGAGGGTTGGAGAACTTTCCACATGAAGAAATATTAAAGGAATTGGGTTTGCTCTGCCCCCTCTTCTCACAAAGATGTACAGCACAGAGAAGAAGCAACAGGCACAAGCTGCTTCAGGGGAAGTTCTGTCTAGATTAACAAAATATTCAACTCTGTGAGAATAACCAAACTTTGGAATGGGGTACCCAGGTAGGTGATGGAATCTCCCTCACTGGAAATATCCAAGACTTGGTTTGGAGGGCTCTGGGTGATTTCCTCTCCAACAGATGGTTAAATGAGATGACTTTTCCAATCTAGACTTCTCTGTGATTTTATTCTATTACTTTGGAATGCCAGTGGAATGCTGAAAACCCCATCAGGGTACATTCAATTGTCACCTTGAGCAAAGGAGGTCAGAGTCTTAACTCCTCTCAACCAAACTGGCTGATACAAACACTGTCAGAAATTCCAGATGTGAATTGGAGATGGAACAGGCACCAGTGCTGTGTTTCCATCACACACTGATTGATGGGGCAGAATCTGGTGCTATGTATGAGTGACTGGCTGTATTGCTACATGCAAAATACAACATTGCTTGCCCTCTCTGTTTCTTTTAAGTACACCAGGTTATCTTAAAACATATCTGAGGCCAAAATCAACCTCTTTTGTCCAGCAGGAGGAACGTTATATTCTCAGTGAGGCTGATCCCTACCTACTGGTGTAATATTTGTTCTTCTGAGAACTGTTAATTTATATTATATTAGTAAGACACTTGAACTTGCTTTTTGCCAGTGCACACTGAGCTGCAGTTCATTACAGTTTACATTGCATTTTGCTATTCCAGGGTAAACCTGGCCTTAATGCCTAGCACAGACTCGTCAGTTTTAGCAGTCCAAGAGGTAGTTTTCAAAAAGGTAGTTTCCTCACACTTGCAGCACTGGATTGAAAATGATTTGCTAAATAAAGGGGTGATTTCAAAAAATGTCATAAGGTGAGGATTCATGGGCAAGATAGAGATTTCCCTGGTAGGTATAGGGAGCTGCTCAGCCCCATGTAAATGTTTTATTCATGTCAGTTATTCACATAAGTGGGTTTCACTTTAGTGTGTAACACAAGCCAGCTGGTTTGCTTCTTTTAAACTCTGATTTCTCATGCACTTCATATTGCTACACCCCTTCAGAGATATTTATGGAAATTTCACAGCAAGCTGTCTCAAGCTTATGTGCTATTAAGATTCCATTCTGGGGTGTTTACTGCATTAGATTTATAATGTATAGATTTATGGACTCAGCTACTTGATGGCACAATAAAGCATGTTGGAACCGAAGGCAACTGCTAATTAAAATAATCTTTGATTGTCCTTAGCATAGTACAGAACTGCTGTGGATTTAGACAAAGCCATTGCAGCTTCCAGAGAGCCTTACAGCCCAACTGCATGGTAAGAAAACTGGCAATTCACATCTAAGAGCAGTTCAATTGTGACACCACCTTGGGAATGTTTTCCTATTTGTACACATGGAACTGGACCAGTGTTGAAATACTCTTAAGCCCCTCATGGCTTTGGCTGGGCTAAAAATGAATGAAAGGATTCTAAAATAGAATAAAAGGATTGACATTCACAGCCAAAGAGAACAAGAAGGTTACAGCATTAGTACCAGCGTTGTGAGGTATCAACTATTCTGATAATCCCCATTTAAACAATTAGATTAAATCCTACTGGGAAGGATCAGCTGATAAGATGCCCCTCAAGCTAAGTTCCTCCTAGAAAAGGATATTTTCAGTGTTGGTTTTCACCTTGAAATCTCCACCATTCGATGGTAGAAAGAAGGCACTTATGCAAGCCCTGCTCCTTGCTCCAAACAGGGAACTTTCTCAGATGGCTTTGTACACATTACACAGTGTAGTAAGAGGGATGAATTGCCAAGCATGCAAACAGCTTGTTTTACACTCTGCAAAGGCATTTGGAAACAGCAATGAAAGCAAAACAAGGAAATAGTTAAAACTAATACTAATTGCCATGATGTGTTATTGAAATGCTCGGTTCATTCCATTCTAATGGAGTGCCTTAGGAGCTCTGGACACCACTTGCGGTGACTCCACTCAGAAAAGTGGTCATAAAGGGTGATTTCATACCCTTCTCTGCAATTCAAATGGGTAAATTTGCCTTGCCTGCCATGCAAAGACCGACAGCCATGGAAAACCTGGGGCACTCTCACCTGTACATTAAGAGAGGGCAGAAAATTCAGGAGTCATTAACAATCAGCTGTGCAAAAATTCCTGAAAAACCTTTCTCATGGGAGCTCCTGAATTCAAACCTGTGACTTCAGCAAGTGGGGATAACATGCAAAACATCTGATGCTTTCTGCAAATTAGGCTTCCACCACCTAGAGTAGGTGAGATTCTGCTTGTCACATCTGCAATGGCTCAGCATCCAAGTGCAGAGCTTGGGAAGAAATGTCTGCATGTATTCAGCAAATCCAGCTTTCTGCTGAGTCATCCAGATACCTACTTGTGTGAGAAGCACAGCAACAAACCCAAAATAAAGCAGACGAGAGGGGATGGTTCAAGAATGTGACATATTCTGATTCTAAATTTCATTTGCTATTATTGATAGATAACACTATCTCCAAGCTCGGTTTCCAGTCACACAGGTATAAACTCAGAGTATTATCCAGAAAATAATTCAACATCCACCTTAACTTCCCAATTGGCCTATCATGGCCCCCTGTATGAACAGACAGAGCCCAAGGGAACAGTGCTCTATTTTAATAGTTGCTCTTGTATTTATTTCCATTGCTATGAAATGGCTTTTAATTCACTTTCATTTCCTGAGCTATTTTTCTACAATTTTTTTTGGTATAAATCTCATGTAGTAACCTACATCTGTCTGAAAATAAAAGCCACCCTTTGATTAGAGCTGGAATGCAGGATCATATACAGTGTGTTTGGAAACCTCTGCAGAAAAAACCAAGTCTGCTTTAATAGATCTTGCCCGAGGCAGCACAGGGTGAGGCAAGGACAGCAGAGCAGTGTGCTCGAAAAAAGGGAAAAAAAGTCCCTGCTTTTCTTGGCTACTTAATGCATCAAGTTCAGTGTTATTTACGTGACTTTTATAGGAGTTTGGGAGAAAAGTAAATTATCTGCTGTCTTTCCTTTCTTTTAGGAGACTGCAGAGATCCACCTGCAAACCAGTATCTTTCTGGCACCTATAAGAATTAAACTATATGCAAATTTCAGCAGCTAGCATAACTTGGTATTCATTAGATTCATGGTATATATGGAATGGAGATGAATTGTAGTTTTCACCATTTGCTTCAATCCTTTAGAGCAATAATTAAAAAAAACCCTATTCTACAAATTAATTTTCACTATATTCTGGAAAAAATACTCACTTGATAAAATACTTGATTCCATCAGCTGTATAAGCCTCTTCCCATCCATAAGGCAGACCTGAGAGGAGATAAAGAAATAAGATGTCTCTCTAAGCTCAAGTGACACACAGAAGAGTTTTGAGATAGTGTAAGTTAGAATACTGCAATTTCAAGCCATGTCATAAAAAGATGATAAATTCCTCCTATTTTTGGAATGATATAAACAATATAATCTCACAAACACTTGCAGTGCTACAAAGCTATAAACCATTTGAGGATGCTTTTATCATTAGAATGATGAGTAATACTTGTAGTAGGGGACTATACTTTAGCCCCTTAAAAATTAAATTTTCCTAGCAAATCTTTACCTTTTTAATTACTATTTGTTCTAAACCAACTTTCTGTAGGGTTTCAAAAGTGCTGGAGAAAGAAGCATCAGTCAATGTGTAAAAATACTCCTGCATTTGTGATATTGTACTGTAAAGTATATAAAGGAAAGTGCAAGGTCCTGAAAACCTGCTTTTTTGGTGAGTAGAAATATATATAAAATTTAAATACACACAAAAAATTACTCTGGAAGAGTTCTGCTTGAAAGTCATCTCAAAATGTTAGTGTCTTAGGAGTTAAACTATTTTTGTTCAAGTCCCAGTGCATCTCAAAGACCAGCTCATTAGAACCATCTGTGAGCCTGCTTTAGATCTGAAACTTTTCTTTGGAAAATGAGCTGGACTGCACGCACCATATGAGCTTTGAAAGCTGCTTCCTACCAAGGGCTGCCCTCAGTGCACACACATATATATTTTAAAATTTCTTTCGGAAGGCTCATTTGCTTCTGTTGTCACATCTTTGTCTCTAGTGGGGTCCTTATTGCTTAAAAATCTGGAAAGGGATAACTTCAGTTCTGCAACAGAAACAGCTACTGAGTAAGGACTTGGCAGAGAGGAGCCATCTGAGGAGGAATTGTACCTGTAGGCACCAAGTGAAGAGCACCAGGTAACCAGAACTCCAGAATTCAGGAAGGGAACTCGAGGTTTGGTAACTGTAGAACAGCACCACGATTATTCAGTGCAGCTTGAAAAAGCCCATTGGATCAGCTTTTTTCCCTCTCACTTTTACCCTGTTAGTCACTTGTCTCAGGCTTCTTCCCATTTTCAGTTTAGAACAGATCTATACAATCTGTTCCTCAAAACATGCCACCTACCACCTTTCAGAGGGAATAATCCACAGCTACTTCCCTTTAAACACAAGGTGCCTGCTGTGGAGCAGTTTTCAGGCTCTCACTCCATTGTGAAGGAAGGAAGAAAAGGATGTTTCAAGTTATAAATATGCTAGACATGATCACTAGTTCTTCCTTCCTCTCCCATGATAGATGGGACCTTTATTCAACATGGATATTTTCTAATGATTTAAATGGCAATAGGATTCATCCCTCAATCGCTTCCATCTGCCCTGGCCTTTCTTCGTTCCTGCCTCCAGTGTGCACATCCAAAGGAAATGACAATGGTTTTGCTCAATTCTGAATAAAAGCTCAGCATCTGCTCGGTGCTCACATGGATCCCCTACAACACCTGTTTCATTCATCAGTGATAATTACACTTTTTTCACTAGTGAGTTGATTAAAATTGTCTTTTTTTTTTTCTTTTAAATGAAGAAGGGCACGTAGGTAGCAATGGTAACTGATGTTCTGTATTCTTCCCTTAAGCACTGAAGACTATGCTTTTCAAAAACACTGAATGCATCTGTCACTTGGAAATGAAACTTTGGAGAGATCTCCACAGCTTTATTTGCCTTTTTGTCTTTGTATGTATTAGATGGTATATCCTATCTGTCCTTTGTGTGCTTCAAAGTTCCCCTATATCTGTGGGGTTTTTAATGCTTTTCTTTTCCACATTTTTACTCTCTCTCCACTAGTTTTTCACTGCTGTTCCCTTTACTCCCTTTCTTCCCTTTCAGATTTGTACTTCTGTTTCTTGTATTTCCCATGGTAGCCAGGAGGCTCTCATGTTTTGCATCCTATTTCCCCAGACATCATCTCCACTTCCTTCAAGCTCACTGTCTCCATGAATCATTCATAAATTGATCTACTTCCTTGTGCTCTATTTTTTCACACCCTCCAGGGTCAAATTTGTTGTCTGTCCCAGGACTTGCTTTGAAAGACTGCTAAGCTCTCACCTGGAGTCAATGGGAGGTAAAGGAGCTGAAGGAGTCAAAATACATTCTGAAAGATACAGGATTTAGCCTACATAAACTCCAGCAATCTCAGATTTCCTGCATATTTATAATTTCTTGTGTGAACTGCTACAGTCTTTGATGAATCTTCATAAATAATAAATCTTGTCTGCAGTTGTCTGCATAGATCATCTTAAAAGATTACAGATTTAAAGTATTTAAAAACTAGTTCTTTTCAGCAGAAAATACAGGGCTTCTTGTTATTCAAATATTTGTGACTATTTACCTTCTGAAAGGTAAAGCTGTAAAAGGAAGAACAGTCTCCTGAGAGAGTGCACCTTAGCCAAAACACATTGTAGCCTACCAGCATTTGGTTCTCAGTGTATTCACTCAATTAGGGTTAGTGCCAAATAAAACGTCTATAATTCTATGTGAAAAAAGACCAAGAAGAAACCAGTTGCTGTTGTTTGGTCCCAGAGAGCCAGGCAGGATCCCTGGTGACTCCCTGCCTCCTTCCCTGCGAGATGCCTGCTGGGCTAACCACTGCTGGAAGGTCAACATTCTATAAAGCTGAAAGGAAATGAAGCCCTGGGGCAAAGAGAGCCCTCCTGATCCTTGCTAAGTGTGCAGCTCATCGATCTTTATCCCTTCCTCGGGTTAGGAGGACAGCCAAAGTGCAGCAGCACTGACACTGCGGGGTTGCAGTGAGGAAGATGAGCACCAGCCCAAATTCCAGACCTGAGTGAGGTGACACACATCGAAGCCTTTGCCTCCTGTTCCCCAGACAGGATGTGTGTGCTCTCCCTCAAGAACAGCTGCACACAGCATGACCAAAGCATGTCTCTCAAGGGAAAAGGGGGAAGCACAGACATTAGGAAAAAGCCTCATTTTCCAGGGTTATCACTTATCAAACCCAGAAACTGTGCAGCAATGCACTTGGGTGGGGTTTTTCCCCTCAGTTAAAAATTATTACAGCAAAAGATATGGGGAGACAGCAGATGAAGCCAGTAAAGCAGATACCAAAGCAGAATACTCAGTTGACTCAAAACTGCAGTCATTTCCCTAACATGGAAATACTGCAGTCCAAATATGTCCTATTTCATTTATTTTCTAATAAAATTACTCAAAGGAAATGAGAGATTTAGAGACCATAGTAAGAATTGTTCAAAAAAATGCACTGTGCACTGGGATTGTATCTGCATTTGGCCTATTTAGATGCTTCAAGATAAGTATGTCCTTAAGTGCTTTATTTTGGCCTTGAGGCCAGACTTTAAATCAATCCCTCCTTCCACTGCAAGCAGGCACCAGACATCACTGGTGAATTTGGAAGGAGTGCTTAGGAACAGCTGCCTACCAGAGGTGCAAACCTCGCCCTAAACACTCTTTTGTGAAGCACAAACTCATTTCCAGCATTGTACACAGCTCTGTTATCCACCATTAAAAGGATGTCTGGCTACAATTCCTTTCCTCTTTGGGGTAAACAGCCTCGTGGCTGTATCTGGAATTAATATCAAGTATCAAGCTTAAGGGATGTAGTATCTATCAGGCATTCAAAAACCACATTGTACAAATATTCTGTTTCACAATGAACCATTCTTTGACCAACAACACACATAAGGATGTCTTTTTTGTACATATCCTTTTACCTAGCTTGACTTTTCCAGTTGTACATATCTTTTTCACATACAAGACTACGGGCTAGCTCATGCCCTTTATTTATCTACTTATAATTTATTTATATGTTATATTAGATTCTCAAAAATAGTGAAGTTTCTTTAAGAAACATGAATTACCTGCTGAAAGGATTTCTGACATACAAGATTTGCTACAGGACATGAAAACCAGTTTTCTCTGCTATTTGATAAAAGTGGGTTTGAATTCTGATCTCTTTTCAATAGCCACCCATTTCAGCTCTTATCAACACTTGAGCTTACTCATGTGGCCTCAAAAAGCAAGCAAAAGTTGTTAGTTAAGATCCCCAATGCCTCTGGCTCTTCTCTTTTGAGCTATTTAGGCAAAGCAAAGAGGATGGAAAGGTAAAGGTCTGACATGCTGGTTCTGAGTTATCTGCTCTTGGCCTCCTGAGTGCTGCTGGAACACGGGAATATCCCAGGTATGAGACTAGAGGGACCAGATGATGTGAGGCCAGCAGAGGAACCTCGCTGTGACTTCCATAATGTGACACAGCTAAAGCAAAACTTAGTGGAGAAATATCCACGCTTGTTTGTCGAGTGTGCTCAGCGGGTGCAGGCATAAAATGGCCTTTTCTTTTTTGAGGCTACCCATAACAAACTGTATTTTACTGCTTATTTGTGAATTCAGTATGAACAATCAGATTCAGAAAAACAGCTTTCAGAAGTGAGTATGCACTTCTGGCATTTGCTTGTGTGTCACTCTAGACCATTTCAAGTGCTCTTCCCAAAACCAAATGTGTTTCCTTTCATGAATAATACTCTGCTAAGGGGACATTCCATTCCTTTCTTTCACATATCAAATTCCATTTTGAAGAAGTTGCTTTTTTCTTTTGTTGTTGGTAATTTAATAAAACAAAGATGGAGTCAGTAGTCTTCAAGTGGAGACATCTGGGAAACGCTAGCAACTGAAATTTATGTTAATTTAGAGTATGGTTGGCAGATTGGCTTGTCTCCCTTCAGTCCTGTTCCTAGAATCCATGCTTCAGGAAAAATATTTGTCTTACTTTGGGTATTCAGGGCGTGGTGAAAGATGAGGTTGTGTATTCCCATTGCCTATAAATCGTAATATATTGACCCATCTATGCTGGGAAACTCATTAATCTCTTAATATAACAATTACAAATCAAGTTACAATCTAGAATGAGTTTCCTTCTCATGCTGAAGGATTGTATGATCAACTCTTAAATCTTTTTGGTAATTTTTGAAATTACAAACTGTTAAAAATGTCTTCTATTCTAATACTGGTCTGTGAAGAGCTTGGTACAGTTAATTAGAAACAGTTTGGGTACAACAACAATTGAAATATATGAACAATGGCCAGTCAACTGACTGATTTAAGGAAATAAGAGTGACCTCAAACAGTACATGTGATCAGACATTAGTACAGACATTTTCCTCTCCTGCTCAACAAGGGAAATCCACATTTAGAACACACTGCCCAGTGTGTGCACTGAAGTTCTTCAGAAACGAGTCAGAGCTGCACTCAGCAATGAGGTTGCTGCTATGTGTCTTCAGGAAGGATAATTCCCCTTAAAATTGCAGCTTTTCAGAAGCTCAATATTGGAAATGCAACAAGAAAAACCCAAGTTACATATTTTTCAGATCAAGACTAATTTTCTGCAGCACTGGAGGTTCCAAGCAATTCAGACAGTTATTAAGATGAGAAGCAAACAGAGGAACTGATGCTCATTTTCACCCGTGCAGGAGGTCAGTAATCAAAGCACAAAATAAGCACAACTCACTTAACAAGGGCAATAAAACACTGTCTTCTCCCAGCTGATGGCAACAAACGTGTCCAGCCCATCCCACAGAGATGGCAGAAGTCCTGGAGCTTGCAGTGCATACTCTACAATAACACTGCTATAAAAAATACCAACTTTTCAAGGGAATGGAGAGAGCACAGCAAATGATGTACTTCACCAGACAGAAGCTGTTGGGGAAGTCCTCCTTTAGCAGATCCATGGCATTACCTCTCATCACAGGTGGGAATCTGAGCACCTCCACCCACTGCTTGTGGGGAACTGGGAATGCCTTGTAGCACACAAAAAGCTGGAGAAAGACTGCATCCCTTGAAATGCTGACATGAAAGGAATTCAAAGTTCTGCTAATGATTTTTTTTTTATGTAATGTTATCACTTTTCAGGGAAAAAAGTAATTACTTAGCAGCTTGCATGGGAAAAAAAGCATCTTATTTCAATATACTTCTAATACAATCAATATGTATCTCACTGGGCTTCCAATACCTTTCCACAGCCCACACATTTGATAGTCACATATTCAACAACTGGGGTTGAGGAGCCCAAGATCCCATGAAGGAATATTATTGTTATTTCAGTTATGAGTGCAATAGATTTATTTAGTCATTAGGTCAGGAGAGTGTAAGCCCTCCAAGGTGAGGGACAGTGAAAGCAGAGAGGAAATTCAGATCAGCTCATCCTGACCAAACACTGGGGTTTGTATAATCTACTGGCTCTTACTATTTGCTTGTAAAAATGCTTTCAACACACTGATTATCTGACAATTGTTTTGGTATTTTTCACCTGCACTCCTTCTTTCTAAAATCCTACTGCCTGTCCAATGAAAATACAAAAGATTGCAGTGACAGCTCCCCCCAGTTTATTTTGTTTGTTGTGGTTAAGAATCTGTGGATAATGTGGAGGTGAGCCAGGCAAACCAGAAAACTGCAGAATGCAGAAATCGACCCCTTTCACAGAGAAGGCTGCAAAGTAAAAGAATCACGCCAGTGTTCCTTATCCTCCAGTGGCTCCCATCTGCTTTAGTTTGCCAACCCAAAGATGTTTTGTTTTATTTCAGTGTTAAAGGCTGCAATAACAGAGTCCTAATTAGTGACACAGCAAGAGAAATACAGCACTTGAGGATCACGGAGCTGGTGGTGCTCCCTGCTAAGGTCATAAAAATGGTAAAAGCAACTTCTCCTATTACATTTTTTTTCAGTTTTGTCCAGCTTCTAAGAAAATATTCCTTTCTATGGATTCATTACAGGCTCATTTTTTACAGTCTCCCACTCCTGACTGTTAACATGATGCTGTCTGTTTGGGACTAGTCAAAAACACATTATTGCTTCCATTGCTGACTGAATACACTGCAAGTTACAAAGTAATTTTTGATAAATATTTTCATAACTTAGATTGAAATTCATCTTGTTTACACCTATGAATCTCCAACTGCTGAAGAGAAGACAGAAAACACATTATTAATTCTCAAATTAGTCCCTCACTGGGGAATTCTAGACCAATGCCATTAGGCTAAAAGAATAGTTAAATTCACAGAAGTAAGCACTCTCTTGAGAACATCCTTGTTCTCAGTTGGTACAATCCACTTGCAGCTGATTAAAAAGAATCTGGAATAACACATTCTTGTTCCAGAAGCACAAGGCTCTGCACAAAGGGCTTTCACCACCAGTTCTAGGTAATTAGGAATAACTCACTGCATGGCCCAGCTCTAAACTATTTCTTTTTTCCTCAGTTTCCCTCCTTTCTTGCTCCTCTGATTCCTCTGTTAAGGAATTCATCCATCTCCTCCTTTCCTTACTGGATCAGCTTCTCTTGTCACCATCCATTGTGCTATCCACCCACTTCCATCACTGTCATCTCACATTGCTCACTGACGCATGTGATCGTTAAATATAAGTTTAATTAGAAAGCATTCATTGGTAACAAATTAAAATGGCTGTCCAAAATTAGAACCGAGCAGAAATTGTCTGAGATTTAAAAAGCAATAGTATTACATGATAGGCCTTTCTTGCTAAGTAATATCTTACTTTTTTGCACTGATGATGAAATTAAAACTGCTCAGGGGGCTGGCATGAACCACCTACAATTGAGAGACAGAACTACTCTCTGCTGAGCTCATTTCACAGTAAGTACAGACCAAAGTAATACTTTTTCCTTTTGAAGAAAGAATTGTAAAAATACATCAACTCAAGATATCCTTTTAGCCTGGTACCAAAAAGCCTGTAGCTCCATATACGTAAAAGAAAGGTTTTATTTACAGGAAGACATGACTTCAAAGCCAGCATATTTTAAAAACAATGTTAAAAATTCTTAAAATCTCGAACAGACAGATTTCATTTTTTGTTATAAATCTGAAGGGGGAAAAAATGCACAGTGTGCCTCAGTTTAGCTGATTTCCCCTGAACTCTATAGGTGACATTTACAGGTAAAATTGTGTTATTAAAGACAATGCCCATAGCAATCACTAATGCAAGGGAAAAATCTCCACCCAGCTCCCAGATAATGACCTATATGCCCCATGCCATGAGGTAACACATCCAGTATGAGCCATACCCACATTTTCTACCTCCTTTAGATCTCCTTCATAAGTACCAACCAATTCTGTTCTCCTCTTGCAAATTCTCCTTTAAATACACTTTTAAAAAGCTTCCTCTCTCATTCTTGGCAATCAACTTTCTCTGTACTTCTTTCCATTTAAATTATCACACTTGTGCACCATATATGTCTGAGGAACTCTGCTGGCCCTCAGCTTCTCACTCCTACCTACTGAGGAGAAGTGAAAAAATGTGACAAGTGCAGGAGCTGACAGCAAATCCTCCCAGCCCTCTGAGACAAGATGAGCCCTGATAGCTCCAGCACACATTGATTCCCAACAAAGGTCTGCTCAGCCCCCCTCCCCTTGTCAGCTTGAATCCAGATCTCCCAGGATGCTCATAGCTGTGAAGCCAAAGAAAATTAACCCAGCATTAACTGCCAAAAGCACATACACACACACCCCTTTGGTCCAGCTCCATGCTCTACGGTTGTTTCATTTTATTTTGTGGCCTGGAATAATGAGACAGGTGCTCCCTGAGTGGGGTGTGGACACACAGACCCACAGTGAGACACCGGGGTACCCACCTCTCCCCACAACCAGCTGACTAAATGTGAACTGTACTTGCAAGTCAAAAAAGAGGGATATCAGCCTTGAGATCTCAGGGTTCAATTCCCATCTCACCACCTGCTGTTTCTGAGTTTCAGACACTGATCTGGGACTGGGACCAGTTCCTGTCTCACCTGTGACTTGTGAATAATTTGCATCTCCACGCTACACAATTTCAAAATTTCTTTCCTCCTCCCTTGTGTCAAAACACAAGGATTAATATACCAAAAATTCTAAGCATTATGTCAACGGAAATGAATAAAAACACGATTTAGGAGGTATTTGCCATCCAGTAAAATTGTTGATTCTGGAGACTTTTGACTTCGGTCTCCTTAGCTACCAAGAGCAAGCACAACTTCCATGGGAAGAGGCACAAAGTCAATTAATTTTTTCATAGAGGGGTCACACTATGAACTAAACAAGTCTGTGGACTTTTAAAGGTCTGCTTTTTAATGAAGTCTTCCTTCAGAGATGCTGGAAAATACCCTAATGAGACTGTACTAATCTTGTTAGGTCATCTGCATTTTAAGATATAATAATATCACTTGTTTTTCGCTATTAAAATGTTTTGATTTGAAAGTCAGGACAGACAGTGCCTATTTCAAAGCTGACTCATCTTTTCTCATTAAAGGTAAGTGAATGGAGAGAGAATAATTTGCTTTTCTAGCAGCAACAACAGAGTTCTGAAATCTAGGTCACCTTAAAGAACTGTCTTAAAATACAAGCTTTAGACACTGAATTGTGGTTTTCTGTGCAGTGAAGCATAGGGAATAACATGCATATTCAGTTACCAATAAATCAGCATGCAACTCCTTCATAATTGATACTCTAAATATATTTTCTGATTTGATCAGGCTGTGAAATTATTCCATCCTTATTAGTGTCATCTTTTATGTGGCTTTTGTGCTTGCACATAATTACTGTAATGTTCTGATTCTCAGACATCAAATTAGACGAGCAGGGTCTAATTCCTGGGTCCTGTAACAATATCTACAAGTAAGACCAGTTAGGAGAAAACAATGCCATTCCTCACTCACATTCAACAAAATGTGGGCTTAGTCCAAAGAAAGAGAATTCAGGGATAATTCAGGATTTAAAATCCCTTTGGCAAATGGACATTTCTTTGAAATGTCATCGAAAAACAGGATTAGAATTTTGTAAGAGCTTGACTAACTGGATCAAATGTTTGAAATAAATAGGGTGCAACTGAATAAAGACAAGAGCAAAGTGTTGTATCCGAGGTGTGGATAATCAGCTGCAGAAGGAAGTGGGTACACCCAGCTGCCTTTGGTCCCAGGCTACAGGGAAGCCCAAACTTCAGCCAAACCAGTAACAGGAAGCTACTGGGAAAAGGGAACACCATTTGGGAACTGGTGTGCTGTGTTTTACAGCAAACAAGCTTATTCCACTTTTGCCTCCCACAGGAAGGTCCCAACTACAGAATTCAATACAACTTTGATGAACTGGAGAGAAGTCTGAGAAGTACAAGGAGACATGTGGTGTAAGGAAAAAATCAGCCAACTGGTATCATTTATTTGAGGGAACAGAAAACAGAGTGCAGACACTACATGGTCTCCAACTATGTTAAATATGATTCCTTGGTGGCAAAGTACTGAGTGCTACTTTTATAAACTTTTGTGGAATTCACATTACAAGCAGACATTTCTTCTGCTTCCCATTTGCAAGGCATTTTTATGTCTTGTGTTGACAGAAGGAATACATTTTAATTATATTATGTACCAAAAATCTCTTCTCATCTCCTTCTAAGCATTTCTTGTAAGCCCAAGCCAATCCTGACCATAGAAACAGGGGTTAGAGTATGTTTTTTAGGTTTATCAGACAGCACCTGAATTCACACCCCAATAATAATAATAATAATAATAATAATAATAATAATAATAATAAAACCAAACCAAACAACAAAACCACAGCCAAATGTGAAACTTCAAAAGGTTTTTTTTTGTCTTTCTAATAAACTATTCAACCTTGACTTGGCTTCACTGGGGTAACTTATTTCCATAACACTACAGGCACTGCTTTTAAGTACAGGCATGCACTTAAATATTACTCTTTCAGCAGGGATGATGCTACAGCTCAGCATTCTCACTTTTTTTTTTTTTTTTTGAGTCAGGGATCACTACCCAACCTCAAAAACTCTCATAGATTATCATAATAAATCTTGTAATTGAAAAGAATGCAAAAGTGTCCAGGTTCTGCAGACAAAGTTGTAAATCAGTCATTAGAGTTTTGCGGTTCAGTGGCTGATGACAGAATTCAGCTTGGAAACCACAGCTACAATTCTAAATTACTTTGAAATATGTGGGTAGCCATGCATTAAAAAAATTAATGTGGATCAAGCACAGAGCACTGAAACATTGCATCAAACATATAATACAGAATTGCAATTAAAAAAAGCAAGACACCAAGAGCAGTAAAACACTGTCAGCTAGTTGGCTGTCTCTGCTCTCCAGGCTGTGCTTCCCTTGTTAGTCATTCCCTTCCCTAATGAAGATTTCCAGGAGGATAAGACAGTGGAAAGGTGCCACCTAACACTATTCCACAGTCCAGGCACCATTCTTGCTCAGTGAAAAGGCACTGCATAAACAGAACACACAGTGAAGATAAACCAGAAACCAAAGTGGGTTTTTAAGTAACTAAAAAACCGGACAGTTACCTAAGAATGCAGAGGAGTTTTATCTACAGATTATTGTAACAGTAGATTACAATCCAGGAAGAAAAAATAGCTGCTTTTAGGATTTCCTATTGACATGACAGTTAGAAAAAAAAAAATCAATATTAAATTCAAGAGACTCTTGTTAAATCCTTTGGGGTTTGTTTGTTTGTTTGTTTGTTTTTCCTTTAATGTCAACTCAGATAAGACTCAACAGCAAAAAGTTCACTGAATAACTTAATACTATTGCTTTTGACAAAAATGAAATTACCTTCCCATTAAATATTTTTGTTTTGAGGGAAAAAATTTCAATCTTCAGGGACTTGCAAAACAGTGAAATTTTTCTTTGGATAAAACAGTTGATAAATACTCTTTTGGGAAAACTCACCCCTTTTGTTGTTGTTGATCAAAGTTTCAAAGGAATAATACATTTTAATTTCACCAAAATTAATATTTTCTAATGGAAGCACTGTCTCAGCAAATGTTTAATTGACAAACATAAGCTTTTCATCTTTAAAGCATGCAGCACTGATTTTAATTCTTTTGCTAGCAAAAACTATTAAAAAGGGAGCTGTACAGCTGCGTTCAGGATATATACTGTATAATTTAATAGGTCTCTTCTATTTCTGATTTCAGTAATTCACTGAAATATTTATGGCCTTGCCAGAACAATGAATACACAGAGTTATGTCTTTAGTTATCATTATGCTGCTCCTTCCCAAGCAGCTCTTCCTGAAAGGAAGAAAAGGTACAGTTCTATTTTATTAGCTGAAAGAATGTCAAAGGTATTCCCTCCCAATGCAGATTCATCCCCACAAATTGGATCTTGCAGGAAATAATTTTCTCTGTCTAATACTAAAAACACAAGAAGACACAGCAACATGAGTTTCAGCAAATATGAGCAATCAGCCAGAACTCCTGGGGTCAGCACAAGCCTCGTATTTTGATATTCAGCCTCTGCAAATGCATCTTTAATATCACTAACCCAGTCACTCAAGTCAAGTCAAGTCAAGAAGGACATGCCTGTCCATGCTACAGTTATATCTGGATTTTGATGTAGAGGCAAAAAGCAAAAAGGGGAGGGGGAAGAGCCCATAGTTACATGTCAACTTAATAGAAACTCTCTTGATTAACTACAGCCAATTATCTGTACAAGGTTACAGCCTTCTTCTCTCCATAAGATACAAGGGTCAAAATCAAAATAGCAGTAATGCAAATGACATTAATTAATTCCATTATAATACATGCCAGGCCTGCAACAAATAAGTAAAAGAAATGTGCATACTTAATATTGGCTCTTCTTAAAAGAGGCAAATTATTATTTGTGAAGCTTTGCTACTCTGCCTTATAACTTAGCTCCAGTCACACTGCCAAAAGAATGGGAAGGGACAACTAACACCTTCCTGTCTATGGAATGGTTTTGGCAACCGAACATAACACAGTTGAAAAAACTCAAAACGGAAGAAATTGGTAAGATTCCATATTTCAGCTTTTAATGCCTGAGATGTAAGACTTTGTGGCCAGAAATCAAAAGCAACTTAACTCCCAAGAGACTGAGCACCAGCAGTTTCCACTGCCTTCTTTTTACCTAGTCAGCATCCAAGGGAAATGAATACAAAAGCTGGACAACTGCCTGTAGGATCCTTGACATCAAATGCATGGTGACTATTGTGCCTGGCAAGATCAATATGAGTAAGGTAAGTAGGATTTTTGCAATCTATATCAATCTGGAGACCATTTTAAGTGAAATTCAGCATGAATGCCATGTGTCAGATCCCAGGCTGACAACAGATTCAAGGAACAGGGTGGGATAAAACAATCCAGGATGCACTGCTTGAGTTCCTGCCGAGTGGAGAAGCAGGCTCCATAGCACTTCATGGACACAGATGGCTGGGATTCAATCAACAGGAGCAAGATCGTATTTTTGGATGGAAGTTTCAGAGGCAGAGTGAGGAAATTAGCAGCCAAAATACTTGAAAGCTGTGCTATACCAGTGCCCATTTCAAAATGCTGATTGCCTGCTATTTTATGGGGAGATAAGTATGTTCCAGGGTTAATCAGATTTTGGCCATTACCAGCACTGAGTGTATTTCTTTTCTAATTTTGTAATAGACAAGAGGAAAGTGCTTTCCTCTATTCTTTTTAGTCTGATTTGCACCATATGGTCTATTAAGTGGAGGCAGCAACTACTTTTAAATGCTGCAGTTCTTTCACTGAGGCATTATCACCCTTTCTATGATGAAAGTAATTTTATGTCTTCAGGAGATCCTTGCATTCAGCAAAGCAGAATGGCCTCTCAAGGCTTAGTTTCTAAAAATACCTTACAGTCTTTAAAGAAGATGAAGAATGAATCTTTCAAGGGATGAGCTTGATTATTCTGTTTATTACTTTGTTATTTGCATTTCGGGATCTTGAGGATCCTGAAGTAGTAAGCACTGGAAAATGAGCTGTTGTTTTCTTTCAGAGCCCTCACTTGAAGAATGGCCAAACTGCCTTCACAGAGCTGTCATTCAGCCTGCAAAGCTGAAAACTGATCTGCAGCACTATCACAAGGCAATATGTACTCGAAGATTTTCAGGAATACACTGAACTTCTTCAAGCTTCTTCCCTCAGGCAAAATGTCATGCTATTACAGAAGAAGGGGACAGTACGTGTGGCTAATTCATAAATATGTCATTTTGACCTGGTTGTCAAGGATGATCTTTAACAAAGGAACCAGTTTTCCTTTGGAAGAACACTCCAGAACCTTGCCTTAGCACCCAGACTTAATTCCACATTTATTGTAAGTGAACCAAAGAGGTATTTTGGTTGGGGCTCCTTTACTTCATGCTGTACAAAACGAAGCAAATAATGAAAGAGAAGTTCTATTTAGAAGGTAAAATACAACAGTTGCCCAGCTAGACATTCTCATCCAGCTCAAAAATATTAACTCCAATTCTCTAAGAATTCAATAACAAATTATTATGCTGTGGACATTTTTCTGGGAAAAGGAAACCCTTCAGTGTGCAGTGTAATGTCTATTGTACTTTTGTCTTTGATATCTGGTATTTATGAAATGCTACATACACAAGAGCCCTCCTTTCTGACAGCCCATCTGCAGGAAAACTTGAGATCACATGGGAGACAGGGAGTGAGAAGCTGGCACAGAGGATGGCAGACAGAATGCTATTCAATAGTTACTTTGCCTTAACCACCTTTTTTTTTTTTTTTGAGGGAAAGAGAGAAAGCAAGCAAGGTTTAAAGCTTTAATCTCATACACAGGCTCATCAGAGCCCAAATCTATCTGTAATACTCTCCAAATCAGAATGAACTCAGAAAGATGACGTTCAATCTTTAAATCCTTCTCTACAGACCTATTTTTAATTCTCAGGTTCATAAAATGGATCCCTGCTATGGCTCCAGAGCTTTCTAACATGTATTTTACCTACCATGTTTGACACAGCCACATGTTAGAATTCAGCTGCATTTAGAAAGAAGAGTCTTCCTTGCACAATTTCCTGTGTAGTGTGATAAAACCAACTCAGTGTGACAGAAAAACCTGTGTCACTGGTGGGAGATCAATTATCTCCTGTCCTGGTCACACTTCCACCAGTAACTCTAATTCTAATATTATGGGCACATCTGAACAAATTTTATCTTCTTATTTTGCCTTTTTTGCCATATAGTGATGTTGAATTAAACATTTTTCATATCTTGAAACATTTTCTCAACAAACATACTTATTCAGTCTCTTTCTAAATTCTGAAACTATGTAAGAAATTAAAATATTTGATACAATAATTATTGACAACCACAATTAACCACCTTTCCCAGACCTCCTGTAATGTACCAGGCCATTTGTGTTTCAGTTTTGTAATCAATCCATTTAAGCTGGATCAGAACTGACATGTCTGCTCAACTATAGGCAAATACAATCAAAATAGACAATCATTTTGATTATCTGAATCAGGAATCCTACAATAAGCCATAGTTGTTTCTTAGTTTTCCAACTGATGCTGTTTATTACAGTAACTCTCCTGAACTATCCTCATCTTTACCAAAGGGAACAGCTTCCTGTCAATGACCTGAGGATATACATGGATATCTCCAAATGGAACTGCTGGCTACATCCACTCCCTACAGCAACAACATCTTAATGAAGACACTTTGATATGTGTTAATGCAAATCCAGCAGAGTAACATGTTGTAAATATTCCAATATGAAAAAAGAGCATTAAAGTAACGAAATTCTGCTAGTTTTACATGATTATGGTAATCTTCGTGTTCCTCATTTTAGCATTAATTTTCTGCTTTAAGTTTTTCAGGAAGAAATGTACTCTGGAATAACTTTATATTCTAATTCTGGCTTGATTAAGATGCATATTGAACTGACACTGAACCTGCACTGTCCTCCGGTGCTATCAATGATTTATTCTGCCATTCCCCATCCAAATTAGAATAAAATTATCCATCTTCTTGGCTAATGAACTGATACCAGATTTCAAAGCACACAAAGATGCACACACTCACTCACAATCTACTTCCAAAATGGCACGGACTGACTTGGCAAGGTCTCTGGCTTCTGCTGCAAGAGCTGTGGTGGCAGCAGGTCCCATCCTTCCCAGCCGGGCAAGAAGTGCTTTAGTGGACAGTGTTGCTCTCCTGTCACTATGAGAACAAAGAACAGTAAGGGTTTCTTTGTAAGATCATAAAGGAAACTGCTACTTTTAATAAAGTAAACCTGTGTTTCTAGATTGGTTTTGGTTGCAGTGTGTGAACAAAACCCACTCATACTACCAAAGCAATGAGTCTGCCTCAGCAGCAGGTCTGTCTGTACAATAAAGGCTTTGTCACCTTGGCTTTGTGTTTGATACTTAATCCATTTACTAAAATAAACTCCATGAACTTTATAAACCAGACAACATCACTGTTGTGCAGTAGCAGTGGGAACTGCTTTTCATTGATTATCTGCAATATCATAGTTGGTCTGAGCCTGTGGGGCTTTTTTGAAATAATGTTCCAGCTCACTTCACTTAAATACATTTGATTTCCTTGAGAGCTGCTGAAAAAGATAGCTGGACTGAGACCAAACAACTTTATTGTTACAAAAATATTAATGGAACACTATCTGGGATATACAGGTACAATCACACCAATATTCTGAAGGACCAAAGTCTGCTGAAATATTTTTGAATATTAACAAGATCAATTTCTTTTACAAGAAAAGTAATAAAATGTAAATGGATATACATGTTATCAGTTTATTTTTATGCTACTGAATTCATCATGATGCAAAACCACTTAAGAAAATCTAAAAAAAAGAAATTAAAAAATTATAACCCACTGTTAAGGTTTGCTGCATTTTAACTAATCCTTAGTACATTATAATTACTTTATGGAAACATCCAGACAACCATAGCTATGTAATTACTCACTGTTTTAATTTAATTCAGAGGTTTTTAATGAAGCTGTATCCTGAAAGCCTAATTTATAATTCATGCCATTCCCTCTCCTCCAATAAAATGACACTCAGAACTATATAGCAAAAATAAAGGAAAAAAATAGCTACAAGACAGTTTTTGGAGACTTAGGAACAATAGTAGGGGTTTCAATATTAACATTGCCATTTCATTACCTTAAAACTGTTGAGGAAGTAGAGTTATCTGAAAGCATTTCATGCACAACCTGTTGGCCATAGTTAAGAAGTTAACAGTTTATAAATGGACACAGTCAAAAAGTTAATACCTTAAAATTTAATGTAATTTAACTTGAGTATAGGGGATTTCATTTGCAATTAAAGGGTCTAGTTTCTCACAGCCAGAAGTGTGAAAGTAAAAGCCAAAATGTTATAACTCCTTTAAATGAAGTAAATGTAACAACATAATTTTTTTTGTTGTTTCATAAAATTCCAAAGTATTATCAAATATCAGTTTTTCTGCCTTTTTCTTTTGAGGAATTCACAAAAATTGATACAGTTTGTGAAAAAAAACTTATATGATCATTTCCATTTGTTTAGTACAACAAAACATTAAGTAAATTCCTGGATGGATCTGTACACTTACACACTATCTGTATTTCCAGCAATGAAAAGATCCCTGCAAACTCTAGTCAGTTTGCTATGATTATTCCTTTGTAACATCAACACAAGACTTTTCCAAATAAAACACTGCCAGAAATGAAAGGCAGTTACCTCCACAAATTGTAGCAATTTTTCAGTAGCCACCTCAAAGGTCTTCCTGGCCGATTCTGATTTCCGCAGCTGGCAGTCAAGCACTGTAACTCTCTTTCTCAAGTCTTGAAGGTTATCCTGGGGAAAGCATTGTAAGGGTTTTATTCTAATAATTTTCCTCCCATGGCTCACAGAGATACATGGTGTGAACTGAAAGGGATGCTTGAAATGTTTAACACACTCTTTCCTACATTCCTGGAAAACACATCACTGCTCCCATGGCAGGAATGCCTGACCTGCTGACAAAACAGCTCCAAACTCCACCAGATTTTGGCAAATTATATAAAGGTAAATGAAAACTGGAAGATAGCAACAGTGACAGGGCTGAAAATTAAGGGAGTTTTAACTGGTTTTTGAATGGATCAAAAATCCAACCCGATGGTGACAGCATCTGTCAGCAGGGTGGCATAAACAGCCAGTATGTGAACAAACTCAGCCCTCCCATTTACATCCACATATCCTTTGGACAAAGCAGCAATTATGGCACATCTTGGGGGAAAGTACCCCCTGGCATTTCTCTGCATGCACTTATGTAACTTATTGATCAGGGTTATGTATCCCTCCCTACTTCAGTTATGGAGAACGTGAGCCCTGCCACACAAGTCCTGGAGGCTCAAGGTTTCAGGTTGAGCCCCTGTTTGTGTGAGAGGACCACGAGGAAAGGCTTCACATGTACATGGGCACGTTTGTTTAGCTAAGCTGCCTGCTGAACAATATATCAAGACAATATATCTGCAGCTCAGAAACTATTCCATGCTTTAATGCTTGAGATGTGCCATTTTGCCCTATGACCCACATGTGCTTGTAGCTCCTGTTTTTCCAGCCCAGAGGTACCTGCATAAAGCAAGACTCGTACACTTCACATCACCCCCGTCCCTACACATCATTCCAGTTATTGAATAATACAAGGCAAACAGTGACCTACTTTAGAAAAGCAGATGAAAAGAAAATGAAAACAAGATACAGGACAACAGCAAGGAAACCATGGTAACTATGGCAGGCGACTGCTTTGCTTACTTTATTTTGGCCAGAATGATCGGTGAGCTGAGCCTTCAGCTCTCCAATTTCAGCTTCCAGCAGGCGAATCACTTCTTCATAGTCCATCTCCATTCCCCGTGCCTGCCTTTGTGCAGCCTCTGCGAGATGAATCCGGCTTCTCAGGGCTCTTGTCTCCTCTACAGCTGCCTTGGCTTCCTGTGGGTTATACAATTCCATTGAAAAGTTATAACTCTGCCTAACAAAGCAGAAGAGATTTAACTCAAAATACTGCAGTTGGCATCAGGGCTACCTGGTAGGGTTTATGGTTGGATGGTTCAATTGCTAATTTTTAAGTGTATGATGTGCGAATGAAACCCAGGTATTCACAGAGATATAATTTTCCTGATAAATTAAATAACAAAATCTATAATTACTGTAAATCTAATGGAATGAAAGGTTTTATAGAAATGCACCAGATGCTGTTAATCTGCCCCCTCACTTCCATACCAAAAAAGTACCTTCCTGAGATGTTACTTCCTTTTCTTATTATTGCCTGAATTCACACTCCAGTCAGAGCTCACACATCATGTAGATGGACTCTTAATGCAAGTATTCTCAAAATCATTGGGGTTTTTTAAAATTTATTTTTCTGCCTAGTTCCTGTTCCTATATCCTTATCCTGTATTATCAGAGAAGACTGTTAGATAAAATTTTATATATAAATATGTATGGAAAACAGAAAATCAGAACCTGTTAGCTCTTTAATTCAGCTAACAGAATCCCCAGATGTTGCAAAACCTCATTTCAAGAAATATATTACTCCCTTCATTTTACTACTGAATATTAATTCAAGTTAACTTTGATTTGTAAATTTAGGAAGTCAGATTAAAGGTCTATCCAACAGATGAGGTTATACTCTAGGAATAAAACAAATTGCTCATAAAAAATGTAGACACACAGGCTCACTGGCACCAAACCCAATAAACCTTCTTTCCTCTTAGCTTTTAATTAATCTGGGGGAAAAATAACTTTCTATCAATTTTCTGAAGAATTAAAATTACAAGCTTTAAATACAGAAATTCACAGAGCTACACATTCATTGTACAAATTCCTTAGTTAAGGACACTTAGGTGAATATTCTATTCCTGGTCCACCTATTGTGTCTTATTATTATAACTATATCCTGGTTGGGAATGGAACTAGAGGGAAAACAGGTGGGGTAGAGGAGAAACACACTATGAATCCATACTAAGTAGGAAATAACCTTCTAGAAAGTAGGATTGAAATCACTGTTTCTGAAAACCTAACTGACCAAATCTCCTATTTTTGTGGAAGAAATGGCATACAATATTTAACGGGTGTCATGAGAGGTCAGTTAAACTTACAAATGCAGATTTAATTCTGTCCTAACGTAGAAGGTTTTGTTCTGTGTAATCCATATCCTTCAAGTCATGCTTTCCTATACTTGGTCATAATGTTTCTTCTGTAAAATGATCTACCAAATCTCAGCTTCAGATGACTTTTGACCTGTACATTGTTAGTCTGAATGAACAATACACTTCAGGCCACAGGTCAATTAATCTCAATGACACATATTCAGGACATCATCTTCCTTATATTTGCAATGGGTTTGGAATATAATACCAATGTGCATCCCAGTCCCTTAGAAAATAAAGCAGTAGAAGGACTCACATGTGTAGAACAGCAACATGAGTAGTAAATACAGGTGACATTTGTGTTGTATAATATAGAGGTTTCTGTTATGGAGCACAAGCAAAGAGAGTTCCATTGAAAAGACCTTTAATTTGACAGCAGATAGAATAGGGTTTTTTTCCTTTCAGAAGCCTAAAGCATGAGATGACCCTATTCTACACGAGAATCACCTGCACCTGGAAACACAGACTATTCCAAAGCTTCTTGCTCCACGCCTGTCTGTTCCTTGGTTTCACAGCTGTCTGTTTGCAGCACTAAGAGCAGTGCGAGGGTCATTAATGAAAGCACACCACAACAATTCACCCTTCCTGCACACTGCTCAGAGCAGTTCTTTTTCCTAGAAACAATCCAGAGAACACAGGGACTTCTAAGAATTTATGAAGCTACAGGAGTAGGGGTCAAAATTACTGCCTCTGTAGAGGGCTCTTTTTTGCCACTCTAAGAAACAATAGACTCAAACTGCAAGAAGAGCTGGGTCCTGCTGGTACAGAGCATGACTTGTGAGCCTTCAGGTATCCTTCAGAAACAGGCTGGAGGTGGGAAAAGAACTCTTGGAGACATAAGAAAAATGCTCTGATATTAAGTTTGACTAATATAAATGAACACAGAGGCCTTGACAAAGGGTGGCATCTGAAAAACCCACACACAGGAATTATTTAAATAAACTGACATCAGCAAAGTGAAGGGAAAATTGCTATAATGAAAAAGGAGGTCTTCGTTTTGAAATAAGACCTCCTTGAGATAAAGGTTTGATCTCATATAATCCAGAACTGCCTTTACTCCTCCATTGTTTTTTTTCAGAAACCCAATTGTTGAATATTAATTTCTCTGTAATAGCAGACTGAGTATGACCAGATTTCAACAGTGAAAGACCTAAAGGAATAATTAACAAACAATGGCTTCTTACATGACAATGGAACAATTACACACACTACAACTGAATTAGTAAAATTTTCTGACAAACCAGAGCTGTTTGCTGGAGCAGGGAGGCACAAAGGGAAGTGATACCATCAGGTTTCCCTGTTCTCCAGTTACTGGAGGTGGCACTGTGGGTGCTCTTTCCTGTGCAGGTAAGGAGCCCCCACCAGTGAAGAACAGATTCAGCAACATTTGCTCTTGTCACACTCAAGTGTTTTATGAAAATAGTGTCCAAACCCAGGCTGGAGTGAACACTGAGCAAACTGGTCTCATGGAAGGTGTCCCTGCCCATGGCAGGGGGTGGAACGAGATGCTCTTTAAGGTCCCTCCCAACCCAAACTGTTCTAAGACACAACAGAAACAGGACCTGCAGCTGCTAATACTGCATTTATAGAAATGCCTTTGGGATTGTTTTTCCTCATCTGGTATGAAGCCACTACAACCAATAAGAAACAAAGCTGGAGGAGAGAAACTGAATTCTTACAAAATTTGAAGGTACAGGTTTCTTCCTATGTCAGGTTCTGCTTCTACCTTGGATAAATTTGAGTGGCTGGAGAAGGTTTTATCCAAGTAATACTCCAGCCACCACAAACACTGGAACTGAAATATTCTTTAAACTATGTGAAAATTGCAGTTACAATTTAATTATGTTTAGTCACTAATTTTACAAACATTGAATGCTGAAAAGCTAATGAAATAAAAATAAACCAAATTCCTCTTTCAGACAGGGTGAAATAAATTATGTACTGTTTCCAAAATAGCAATAATTCAAAGCCCCTCTTTTCCCCTTAGAAAAATATAAATAGAATAGCAAATCTCAGCCCTATGAACTCCCAGTCCAGCAGTTTGGGATACCATGAACAGTATCTTATCTTATCTTTGCAGTCTTTCACGTTTGCTGTTTAGCTGAGGTGCTTCAGCTGATTATGGATAAAGCTGTAGTTCAGAAGAGATCATCCAGGTTGGTATGACCCAGGACACAGCCAAAGAGCTCCAGGAGGACAGAAGACATCATTATTGATGCCACATTCACGTTGTTGACAAGACTTCAAAAGTGCCTTTCTGCGCTTTGTTCAAACTCCAGCTTACATGTGATTTCAGGGAAGCCCCCAAAAATAGTGCCACATCACAATTTCAAAGTAAAAAGAGATCAATAATGTGTTTTGATTGTCACAGATCAGTATTAGAAAATAATTACTACCTCATTTCAAATTTAGCAATATTTCTAATCCTAAGAGCTCATCCCTCCTGTCAGCTACTGATTCAAGCACTGTTTAATGAACTGGTACTAACAAAGCATGTTCATTAACCAGAATATTTGTACCCCTGTCTTAATTAAGCTGTAATCTCTGCAATTCACAATTAGTACACAACAGAAATACCACAACAGATACTTCAGTATATGACTGGTAGCCTATAAAACCTTGTTTTTGATGGGAAGTAGTGATTTAAAAAAAACCTGTTTAAATTCCACTGAATTCAGGCCGCCTTAAGCACATACATAAATTGTTTTTTTGCTTACTTTGGTTGTTTGTTACTTTTAATCAGGCCATTAGGGCTCAATAATGTACTCATTAACTCATTTCACTAACCAGCTCAAGCTGGAAGGCATCATAAGTTACATGGAAACTTGTCCTGTAAGCAGCCTATTTTTTCAACACTGTATCGTGGTGAATCACATTGTTAATATTGGTCCTGAATGACAGAAATATATATAATAATATATATAAAACACTTGAAAATGCACCAAATATAAACACAACTAGCATATCCATTAAAAGCCCACTGGTATCTCCTAAAATACACCACGCAGTGCTGCAGCTATATATAATTTATTATTTCTCTTCTGTTTCGCTCTATGAGACCTTTTCAACGCTCAGGAGAAGATCAGTATATAACCTCGGAAGGTTTGCACGGCAAAGCTGAACTTCACCAACCCAGGACAGCACCTGAGAGAAAAATAAAAGTGCGAGGACCTCGAGTGGTGGCAAAGGGGCATTGCTGGTGCTAAAACCCTCTCAAAAGCAGCCCCGTCCAAGTCTGCCTTCCCAGCAAATGCTGGTTTGTACTGGGCTTTGTACTGTGTAATAGCTTTAGTCTAGACTAAGAGAGTGAACATCTGCTCTGGTCTGGAGCAACAGACTGAACACCCATTAGCGAATGGAAATTTGAATTGCATTGTTGGAACACACTTCCAGTTAAATTTTAGCCAGAAGATAATCCACTTTATTTCCCTGCTGTCCCACAGTGTACAGAGTGCAACAACGTGACATTAATGGAAAAAGCTTTCAAGCAATCCCCTTATATTCAAGGAGGAAAGAGTGATAATGAAGGTGCTCAACAAATCTGTATAAGCAAAAATATAAAACTAATCTTAATACTCTAGTACCTGGAAAGATTTTCCAAGTGTATCTTGCATTTTTACATTTGACATCAGATGGAACAGTAGAAGTGATATTCCACACAGGTTTCTCATGGCTACTGGTAACAGTACAGGAGAGAAGAAAGGCAGGCAGCTCATTAGAAGGGACGAGCTGACAGGATGTTCAGGAGAATCAGGGAACAGCAAAGATACTTGGTTTTGAATCCAGGCAATAAATGACAGGAGACTTACATGTAATTGGAAATGTCCTTTAAGAGACACAAGCAGGCTGAATTTCCTAAGAAACTCTGATTTTTTCTCTCATAATTACAGATATGTTTGGAGACAGAAACAAGATATTCCTCACAAAATCCTTATCACCATTTTTTTTCCTAGTAAATATCAGGTAGCACTGCCAAGTGTGTCTGTTTTTTCATGCTTAAGACTCTGGCTGCCATACAAAACAGTTAATGTTAGGACTGTAAATTAGGCACAATAATTGTTGCCTAAGAACAGCAAAATCACTTCATACAACACTTATCACCATCATTATCCATCTTCACTGACCCAGGTTGTTTTAGGGTTCTTACCTCTGTTCAGCAGCAGAGAAGGATTACTGCTCTAAAAACTGAAGGATCAGTATTCTCTATTCTCTACTTCTAATCAAAAGCTCTGCACTAACACAAAAAAACCTTGTGCTGAAATCAGTGTGAGAGTATAGTCTGTATGAGCATCAAGAGAGAAACAAGTGCTCCCTTCTCCCTTGCACAAAAAAAACCCAAAGAAATTAAAAAATAATAATTCTAATGTTAAGCAACTTCAACATACTTGCTTGACTGCTTGTAGCTGCTCTGTTAACTGCTTTTGTAGATTCACAGATTCAGACAATTCTTCCTGTTTAAAAAAAAAAAAAGAAGAAAGAAAGAATAATGATTTAGCCTGGCAAAGAGTTTTTACTCCTCAAACTCAATTAGCTCCTTCAAAACTACAGATAGCAATACTTAACTTTAATCCATGTAATTTCTGCCTTCTCTACAACTACTACATTTCTAGACCACAACATATGTCTGTTAACAATGGTGGATAATCAGAAACACATATTCCAAAAGTTCTGGTGCAAATAATAAATAATCAACACTTTTTATAAAACCTCTGACAACCCCAGATTTCCATCTCTAAAAGTTAGCTTTTCAGTGAGTTCACTGATTCTGGTTAAGTTACTTGAGCATTTGAGGATTATTTACTGAACATTTCTGGGCTATGTGTAAAAGAATACAAGGAATGAGGCAATTACAGATTAATCATTGTCAGTTTTCAACATCAGCAATTTAGGGACTCGTGATAAGTGTTCTCTGCTTCAACAGTCAATGTAAATTGGGTTCTTTCATTTCAGTGCAAAGCTTTCAGAAGAAGAATTCTTGTGCACAGAACAAAGAACAGATCTTTGGCCATATCAACCCAATGTTTTTGTAATTTATAGCAAGAATAATTTTTTTGGACCAGGAGGCAATTTGTATAATTGTCTTTATCCTGAGATCAGTTTTGCTGCCCAAGAACAAGAGTTACATATGGGGAATAGGGGATTTTTTTATCTTTTGGTTTGTTAAAAAAGAAATTCAGGACCACAGGGCTGTGGTTGCAACCCAGGGTATTAAGAAACAATAAATATATTTGTAGCTTTAGGTTTTGGGAATTTTATAATGTCTGTGAAAATATGTATTACTTTTGAACACAGATTAATTTATCCCCCAGTTCTGATTTCTTTCAAAAGTATTAGCACACGCTCAGACTCTGCAGTTACTAAGCTCACACATCTCTAAATAAAATTGCCTTGCAAATCAGCCACTTCTCCACATTCACTTTTGTGAAGTGTCTGCTTAGTTTCATTTCTCTGTGGATCAGATTAAAAAATGTATTAGTATTCAGTATAACAAAATTTACTGTCTCCAAAGATATAAGTAATCTTCAAATGTATTAGGACTGTTTGCTCTGCCTTTTATTTATTAATGAAAAATTGCACATAAAATTCAAAAGAAAACAGTAAATTACTACAGACACTCCAAAAAAAGATGAATCTCTTGAATAATTTAAAGCAAATAAAAATTGTTACCTTTAATTTACTTATTTCTTTTAAAGCTTCATTCCTTTCTTTCTTAAGTCTTTCCACGTCATCCTCCAAAGAATCGCAGGTTACAAACTGTGTGTATTTAAATACATAAGGTTAGAATGTATTGCTAACTGTGTCTTCCACAATCTATATCATTTTATATTGAGGTCTTGCTAAGAAAATTAGAGTAAAATCTTAATTTTAAAGTCATTTAAAGCTCTGAAAATTATATAAATGTTTAAGAAAATTTTGACCAACTTCTCTTCCAAAGGAACAATTATTTTTCCTGTTAAAATGGACTAGTAGAATCATTTTTAAAAGTATCAAAATACATCATTACTAGCCTGTTTTCTTCAGTATTTTAAACAAAATGTCATTTTATTTTAGCATTCATATGCAAAAAATGCCCCTTTTTAAAGTCAGCTTCAGAATAAAATGATTTTCACTGCAGCAATAGTTCAAATCACTGGGCCCAGTGATTGTTTATCCTTCACACAGGTTGTAGCAACATGAATTCCATTAAGAAACCTCAGTAAATCACTATTGTCCAGATTTACAACAAACCACAACATAATTATATTAATTGCTTTCTGCATATTAGGTTGCTTAATAAAGCTTCACAGAAACTAGGTTATCTTAAAAACCCCAGGATATGGAGCTGTTTTAAACATCTGCTCAAGATCTGGAGTAACTCTCCATATAATAAACTCTCCAACAATCTCCTCCCAACACTTAACACACTGTTCAGGCACATATTTTACCTGTGAATCCTGTAAGCTGGAAACTTCATTGATCCCAAATGTTTCAGGTTTGTGGCCATCGTCTGTTCTATTTGATTGCACAGGGAACAGATTCCTTGAAACTTCAATGAAATCTAAAAAAAAGCCATTTTATTGCCACAGCCCACAAGTTCAGCTCAGCAGCAGCAGCACTAAATACAACACAATTCCAAATATCCCAAGGAACAGCCAACTTTTTATAAATGCAGCATCTGCCCTCTGTGAGCTTTCTAAAGGAAAACATTAAAATCAGACACATCTCTCTGAAAAGAAACTGCTGGTAAAGCTGGTAAGAATAAAAATGTCCAAAACACGTCTTGGGAAGAAATACCCTCAAAATGAAGTTGTGAAGGGGAAAAGAAAACAAAGGTGGTGTGAAGTTCATCTTCAAAAGTCCCTGGCTAGACATGCTCTGTATTTGGCAAAATTTGCTCTACATTTCTGTGCAAAATGAAAAGAAATCTGCACCAGGTCTACACCTGCCCTTCCCAATGAATTGACCTTACTAGAGGAAAAACAAAATCTCTGCAGGAAAAAGGAAAAATTCCATGCTGGCTCAGAGCTCGTGGTTTCCTCTGCAGGTCCTTTAAAGCCCTGACAGAAACCTGGTAAAATTCATGTTGGCCAAGTTGAAAGTTTTCAATACAAACAATGCATCATTCACAATCAACATGGCTTGGATGTATTGAAAAAAATACATCTTGAATGTATTACAAAAAAAAAATCTGTTACAATATGACAGAAAAGTGGAAAGGTCAGCTAGTTTACTCCACATAAAATCTGATGGAAGATCCAGTCTCCTCCTTGATGAGATACTTGAAAATCCAGTGTCTTTTTGGATGGTTAAGTCTGAAATACTGTTTTTCACATACTAGTTTTTGATGTTGTTCTCATAAACTTTAGGAAAAGTGAAATTTCTATCAGTTTTAGCATCAGAACTATCATGTCTCACAGCTTATGAAAAATGTTTTTAAATTGTCATTGTCACCAACCAAAATTGTCATAACCAACAGAAGCAACTCATTCCCATCAGGATCAGGTTTAGCTGGAAGAACTGGGTGATGGTCTCCATGTAAATCTCTTTGGATATGCAATGGTTGAAATGTTCCCCATTCTCACAAACTGAAGCTAAAAGATCCATCAGTTTGGCTGCTTCAAGAAGTCTCTTTAACCATCACTACTCTCCCAAGTAAATTTTGGAACAATTACAGTTCCCTATTGTCAAGGGAAAAAAATTTAGGAATTTGTGAGCATAAAATAAAACTTTCCCAAGGCTGCTCTTAATCAGAGAAATTTGTGATTTGCTTTCCCATTACTTAGTTTCAGAAATTCAAGCTTATTTTTATACAGTAGGATAAGGTTCTTGCCTCAAACTATCATTTTATTTGCAGCAGTGACAGAAAACGCATTAATGGTTATTATCTATCATTTCTGTATTCCTATTTTTCATTCTTTTTCATAGTAATTAACCAATTATTACCTCCAAAAGACACTGTTCCTTTAGAATCTTTCTGAAGTTGCTGCCTGAGGGCTTGCTGCTGTTCATCTGTGAGCTGAATCCCAAGATAATTCAATGCCTGGAAGGAAAAAACTTATTTTGGAGTGAAAAAGGAAAGGACTAGGGATAATGACTGCAGGGACATGGGGGAGTAATTAAAGAGCTATACTTCAAAGGGCCTTTGTATCCGGCTACACTCTCACTGACAACACTTTTATTCCAGAGCTATTCTGTGACTTTTCCTTCTAATTGAGAGATGTACAGATATTATTTAACCTTGAATACAGATGAGTGTAATAAGCAAAACCCTTTGTCCTTAATAACTGCCTTAAAAAGCCTGAGGGGTGTTCTGATTCCCAGAAGAGTTAATCAGTAATTAGATTAACAAAAACAGTAATTTGCCCAATATATAAAATGAAATATTGCCCTGCAACATGAAAGAACTATTCAAATAGAAAATTTCATGTGCAATTTATACCTTAAAGTTTGCCAACTTAGAAATACTGTCCAGATGTTATACCTGCATCATGAAGGGAGAGGAGGAAAACTCAAAAGATTGTAAGAATTTACCCTCTCCAGCTTTTCTGTTTTGAGACGAACAGTCGAGTTCCTTCCTTGGGGCTCAAAACCATCATTCTGGCTGGGGGCAATAACTAAGAGGGAAAAAATAAATGAATAATTATATAGTTGTAACTATTGCTTTGAAAAATTTGTTCTGAAGCTCTGCTTGTCAAGCTAAATACCCACTTGCCAAAAAGACATGTTAACACTCAGATTGACTTTTGTTTTTTAAAGGACATAGTTGTAATAAACAAAAATTATGGATATCAATCACGCTATTTTTTTTAATATAAAAAAGTGACAAGTAACAAATTAGCTGAAAGGAACCAGGAATAACTGAGTGATCCATCAAGCATATGGCTCTTACTGGTGGTATTTTCTCTTCTCTCAGAGATATACAGATACTCAGGAAACAGAAGGGGAAACACACTTGTGAATTCCAAGAGAGACCTCCACGACACACCCTCATCAAAACTGACAGCTCCCAAAAGCATATCCAGTGATCTAGAGAACACTGTGGAACGAGAGGGAATGACCTGCTGCCAACTAAGGGCTGTGTGGAGAGAGCTTACACTGAATTCCTCAGATGCCTCAGTATTTTTTTTCTGGGAAGGAACTCTTTCCCAGGAGCTCCCATTCACTGGGCCATGAGCCATCATGCCCTTCTCTAAGTTTGTATGATTTCAGCCAGTTGCATGAACCACTTGTGGTGCACTTACTGCACTTCCAAAATACAGAAGCCACGAGGAAGGGAGAACAAGGCAGCAGCACCCAGCAGTCCCTATGCAAGATTCCAGAATAATTGCCTTTTTTTGTGTGTGTGTGTGTTTATGCTGAATTTTGATGGAACTTGAGAACACAGTCACAGCTTTGTCATGTTTCAGACCCACCTGTGGATACAACACAACCACCTGTGGCAGCCTCTGCTCACAGACACGAAGCAGAAGGAGTAGTTAACTATTTTTTGGGATTTAGGATGTATGCACAGAGTAAAAATTCATTGTTTGCATTCATCATTTATAAATACAATTCAGATCTTAATTCATCATTTCATTAATGAATTAGAGAGGTACCAAAACCAGCACTTAAAAACCAAAGGATTTTGCAGTCTGAGGTTCTCTCTGAAGGAACAGAAGGAATTGCATAGAATTCTATTTTTTTTTTAAATTTTTTAGTTTCACAGCATATCTGTTTCCAAGCTCAAAGTAATTTACATTCTCTTTCTATGCCAAAAGCATAAACCAAAACATCTTGAAAATCTCTGACACTAACACCTCTCACATGCTATATTAAATTCTGAAGACAGTGAGCTAAACCTCGGTGGAATTGGCACACTTGCTTTGAGCTCAGAATGAAAAAGCCTCTCGGACGAGTTTGTGCAAAAACTTCTCAAAACGATGCTGATTTTTTCCTAAAGCATTAAAAAAAGTCATCTAAGAGATCCTTTAATTTTTCAAGGTTATCTTTGAGAGGTTATCCTTGAAATTGGGCAGCATGAAAGAAGTGGCAGGTTTGACAAAGGATGTGCTATTACATGAAAAGAAAATGAAATATGACAAAAACCAAAACAAACTGGAGGTGCAAGAATTTGTCCTTTCCACTCCACTACCCACATTATTCAGATGTGGTAAAAAACTGTGGCCTTCTTGGTCTCTTTTAACAACGAAGCTCCTGTGTATTGCATTATATTAACCAAGAGTCTTATATTCTGAATATATTAAAAAATAGCCTTTTGTCTTGTTCCTTTTGTTTAGTTGTGGTGTTTTTCATGATCAATATGAAAATCAGTGGGATCACTAATCTTCAGGTATCTCCAGTTTCAAAAGTCCACATTCTTTCAGCTCACACTTCAAGGAAGGAAGCCAATTGATCAGTCAGATTTGCACTATGGGAACTGTTGAATTTTAAATTTTAAATTTGAATATCTAATATGGGCCATAACAAAGAATTTAAATAACATCAGTGGAGGGACATCTGGAATGAGTCAGACCCTCTTCTCAGTACATTAGACATCAAGTTGAGGAGCTCAGACTATTTTTAATTGCTATTACTTGAAAAAAAAATACAGTTTAGGTCTTCATACAGAAATACAGAGCAGTCAATTCTACTACTGTGTCAGGCTCCTACATTTTTAAATACACTTTGTAAATACAACACATATTGGTTTCCCATAGGAATTACAATTGTTCAGCTCAGATTTGCTTCTGACCAAATTCCACAAACTCCCTTTTTCCTTAAGTGTTGTTTTCAAAATAGATATTTAGAGATATGATCCAAGTGACTCTTGTCTTTGTTTGAATGTCATGACTCTCAAATATAAACATGTATATTCTAGTTGTTATGAACTGAAAAGCTGTTAGAGGTCTGCATGTTATTTCCATCCCTCCAATATGCTGCCCTGATTTAAACAAACCCCCCCATGCCAGCAGCATACATCCACAGAATTCCATCCAATCAAGAAAGAACAGTTTCTATGGCAACCTAATCTTGATCTATATGTGAGTCTTCATTATCTGGTTTCTACTGAGTCTATTATCATTCCTGCTGTATAGCAAATGTTGTGATCACTCATTTTTGTTTGGTTTCAGCTGTTTGTTAAAGACAATGGAAGTTATATTTGACAGAAGCTACTAAAAATCCATTGATCCCAGTCCTTTATTTAGGACTATAAAAACAGTGCAATGTTCCTTTTTTTTAAGGCTGTTGAGCCTTACTAGGTACTGTGTGCTGTAAGACAGTTATCAAAGGAAAAAAAAAGGGTGGCAGAGAACTAAATCAGCACTTACCCGTGGCAGACACATCAGCAGGACTGCTGTCTGGAGGAGTAATTGGAGATTGCTCTCCCATCTTGACTCCAGTTTCCATCTAGGAAAGAAAATCAAAAGTCATGAAATACCATTTCTAAAGCAGATCACAAGCCAAACTAGAAATAGACATTAATGCAAAAAGAGAGGGACAGGAAGGAAGACCAGGGGGAGAACAAAGGGCTGGATAGATCAAAGCAACTGTAGGAAAAAATGGAAGGCATGGAGGGGTGAGGAGGAATGGCACTGGAAAAACTCCGACTGGGGCCTCAGCAGAACCTCGGGGTTTGAAGATCTCCACAGATTAAGATAACACAGTCTCCCTAGGCAACCTGTTTCAGTGTTTATATCCCTTACAGGGAAGAAAAATGGGCAAGAATTTTAAATGCAAACATAAAAAGAATTGAGAATCACCTGCTTTGACTTTGTGTTTGACATGGAACATTTTATTCACTCTCGTTCAAAGGCAACACTTTGTTTAGCATTAGAAACACGATAAACTGAAAAAGTTCTTTCAAAAATAGAAATAATAGTTTTAAAATCTTCTTTCTTATGGCCAACTTTACTTTTTTTACAAATTTACTTCTTCAATGTGAACTACATGAATTAAAACAATTGTTGCTGAGCTGAAAGGGGAAAAAGCCCAAATTCTTCTAGGACTTTTTAAAAGCAAAAATCTCATCATCACAGAGCAAGTGTAACTGGTGAGATTGTTCTCATGTTCACATACATGGAGTAAATGGAGAGTTTTTGATCTCTGAAATATAGAACTACGTGTATCAAATACCAAAATTTTACTCCCTAGAGAAACAGTAAAGAGAACTTGGCATCTAAGAACACAGTTAATGCTAATTTTATTTGATTTCTTTTCTTACCCCAAGTCAACCAACAGTCTTATTCCTCTCATCAATGTGGTTTAATATCCTGTTACACAACATGGTTTTTGCAAAGCTTTTGATATTCCAAAGACTTAATATTGTGCAGGAAAAAAAACAGTCATTTTCTTACTAAAATGGAAACTCAATTAAATTTAGGGAAAACCAACCATTTGCTCACATTATTCTAAGAGGAGTAATAAGTGTACTCACAGCATCTGGAGTCAACGTGGACACAAACTTCCCATTAGGAGATGCCAGAGCCTGTTGCTCCCCAAATGTTACAGGAGATGTTAAGAGGTTGAAAGGATGTTGCAGATTCTCTGGATAACTGGGAATATTCTTTTGCCTAATAAAAGCTATCTCCCAGAAGTTTTCCAACCTGAAATTAAAGGAGTTTCAACATATTATTCACTATATTGTTAGTAAGGTTGTATGTTACTTCTGCAAAAAATTACATGTTTCCAAACACTAGGTGATTTGTTTTTCTAAAAGGATGTTCTATTCCCCATCATTAAAAAGGCAAACACTGTGGGTTTGGATTCTCTTTGGATTTTTTATTTTTGAAAGCATTCAAGAACCATAATTTTGCAGGTCTAAAAGGTGCATTTGAGTCTTTTCTATGAAATAACATTGCAATTGAACATTTAAAAAAATAATACACTTGCTTTTCTCTAAAGTCACATAATTTCACATTAATCTGGTAATAAACATCATGCAATAAACCATTTTGGAGGGTTAGCTGTTTGACAGTAACAGATACCTCATCTTTGTCCTGTTGATGATACTTTTTGCCTCTTCATAGGAGACACCAATCATTGACTCCTTGTTGATGGACACAAGCTGATCTCCAGGCTTCAATCGTCCGTCCTGAGATAACAAACCAGAAAGCAAACCCACTAATTTTATCTGAATTGCTAAGATTATAGAAAGAGCTGTATAATTACAGCACTCTAATGTATTCTCCTGGATCTGTTAAGAAATACCAAGAACAGCTGTGCATTCTGCCTGAAAATTTTGCAGGAATACACAGCTGAAACGATCATTAATCACCACCACAGCAGTTATAAAAACTTCCCCAGACAGAACGGATCTCACACATTGTGTGAAGAAGAAATTTGGACCCAGATACATATTCTGTTAGGAAAAAAACCAAGCAAAGGAACCACAGATTTTTCCAGCAAGAGGCACTGACCCATCTGACTTTAGAAAGCTTCTGTACTAATTAATTCAGCTGTGAGCTGGATTCATTAGTATTTCAAACCCAAATGTTCATGGCAATACGTGGAACTCATCAGGCACTCACTGGCCATGTTAAGTTAATGAGGAAGCCAGATTAGTCTATTAGGAATTCACCATCAAAACCATGACAGAAAGAATATTGTCAGCCTCGTGCTGCTCTTGAATTAATTGCAAACTCTCTACCAACACAAGAATATATCACGTTTCTGTCTCAGAGACTCCAAGACAAGACCTTAAACATGCTGGGCTGGTTTTCTCACGAAAAGAAAGCTTTCTTTACTCACGTTATAAAAGAGGCTCAACAATTTAGCTGGAATTCCATGTAATTCACCTACAGTTAGAGTTTGTTGTGACATTTGTCTAATGTAATAAACATCAAATCACACCTCTCTGTTCTTCAGCTCTTAAGAAATTAATCACCATGTGAAACAAACTGTGTACAGATGATACACAGCAAATAAGAATACTTTTTCAAGACCAGTATAATTATAGATATTTGTTAACCACACACCATAATTTTAGCTGTGTTATTTCAAATCTATGATAGGACTTCACTATATTTTTTGTCACTTAGTGTTTTGGTTTTGATTAAGGTTTTTTGAACAAAAAAGATCTTTTATTTTGCTTTCATCCAGACTATTAAAGAATATCCATTTCAATGGTGCCCTCACGTGGCAGAGGTTTAAAACACGTTTGCTGCTTCAGCTTCCCAAATTGGATAATCAAGACTGGGAAATTACCTCTATCATTGCTAATATTAGAACCTACTGAAAATTTATGTCTCAGCCTCTGTCTATTGATTATGTCTGATAGATTTTCAATTATATGTTTGCAATGAGAAAATGCTTTAGAAGTCACAACAAAATAGGAGAAACAAAGGAAGAATCATCATCATTTCTCTATTAAAAGAGGCCTTAGAGAAACATTGCTTTTTTTCTTTATTTTGGTATTTCAGGATTAAATTTAGCCTACAAAAGTTCAGTAACAAATAGTTATATACTGTTTGTGGACAAATCCCATTGCTTGTGAAATCAGAGGCAAGAGCTGGTTAACTACACTTTAAAATAATCATAATAACTCTGGATGACTCCTGGAAAAAATAGTTCTGCTTACTTGAACCTTACAGTTGCATTATTTATCTACTTTTTAAGCTGACTAGTCCTCCTGATTTACACATCACATTTGCCATAACTGAAAACAGGAATCAGGACTGATTCATACTGGGAAATAAGATCCTGATTTACCTCCAACAGACTTAGAGACCATGTAACCCTGCTGCAGTGCAGTGAGAGAATTCTGTTTAAAGAGAAGGCAAGGAGAAACACAAGCACATTTTATATTTAAAATATGGCTGTATATATAACATACTGAAGCAGGTACTAAATGAAGACAAAAATACAGGTGTCTGAAGCAGGGGGAAGGGGAAAAAGGCCTTTACCTTATGGCAATCCCCACCAGGGATAATTTCTTGAACATATACCAAAGGCCCTTCATTTCTGTTAATTCCTCCCACAATATTCAAACCAAGACTTGTTCCTCTGCAAACAGAGATAATCTGAAATGCACTATCCCTGCAAAGAGAAAGAAAGGTTGAATTACTGCACAGAATTAATTACTCAATAAACCCTGAAGCAATATATTATCTTAATCTTACTGAGTCTGCAAATACATATCACAGCAACAAACAGAAATAGTGGACATTTAATCCCAAAGTTCGAATACTACACTGCCAAGTTACTACAAAATCAGCAACTTCAGGTGTTACTTCTGGCAATTACAAAAAGAAGCAATATAACACATTAAAAGGCTAAAAAGTGCTCTCCACTGTACATATCCAGTACTTATGGGAGTACTGAGGTACACATAAACCAGAAGCATCAATCCTTTGGGAGACAGATCAAAAAGCCCACCTGATTAATCTACTTCTACCACATAAATGATAAATAAATAGAAAAACAAGTTATTAAAACTACAAGTCTGAAACATCAACTGTATTATAAATTACAGGATGAAAAATTTAAAAATTATGAAAGAGTTTAACACTTAGTGCTCAACCCAAATTTTCCTGGCCAGCCAAATACAGCATTTCCTGCGGCTCACACAAGACAGTTACAGTCAGTTTTGGAAATTACTTTGCAAGCTTTGGGGATGGTGCTGGGACAGAATTATTTCTGCTGGTGGTGGTATTTTCCTTCAGATGGAGCTGAGGACTCTGTGACCTCGAGGATGACCCAGAAGAAAGGCTCTCTATAGATTTGGCTTCAAGAAAAGAAACAATGAAAAAAGAAATATAAAACATGCATTGGGGAAAAAGCACAAAATTGCAGCTCATGTAAGTAAGTTCAGCAGGACTGTTTTCATGTCAGTAAACAGACAAACCAAGCAATCAGACAACTAAAAGGGAGCTGAACTCTACACAGCTAGGAAGTGCAAGTCACCCAGTGTCCCTGGAATAAGACTTAAAAACATAGCAAGTGATAATTTTTACCAAACTGTGCAAAAAACAAAATCTCAACTGACTTTCCTAAAGAATAATCTCCCTTGCTATATAAAGGCCTCTTAATTAGGCAGCAATTCCACAAAGATTAGAATTTATGGTACTCCAGCTCAGATTTTTATTAGTACGTTGAAATCTTATGGCACATTTCAGCTACAAATACCAAATACTTTTCACACCATTCATTAATTAAACTTGCTGAAAGTAGATGGTTATATATTTATTTTAAGAGTTGGGGAAACTGACACGCAAACCCCTCAAGGTACACTTTTAGACTATAAATAAATGTTTCAGTCTAAGTAAGTAACCAAGTGTGTTTTGCCTGACTTTCAGTCACTTCCTCCAATAGATCTCCCCCCAGAGTAAGAGTTTTAAGTGCAAGTTTCCACTCCACCCACGGCTGACTGTCCCCCAGGATTATGTCAGGCTTGGAATGGATCTCTCACCAGCTAACAGATGTGTTGGAGAACTTCTTGCAGAGCTGGTGTCACTGTGAGAGCCATACTTATCCATCAGGTCATGGAATTCTTTCCTGTGGCAATAAAAAGACCCTCTTTGTCAGGATTTGGCATTGCTTTGAATGCACCCTGTGAAACCTGCACTGTTTGTACTGAAATCACCCTTCCTCAGAGAAGGAAGCACAAGCTCAACTAAAAGAGGAAAGCCCTGACAAATGTCCCAAAAAGGCAAGGAAAAGATCGTGTAATACAGGATAAAGATGGAAAAGCAACAGACTGTGAATGAAATGGACTCCTGGTAAAAAAAAAGCTTAATTATCACCTCTCTTTACCCTGGATTGCAAAACTTTAAAAACTTGTAATCCAAGTCAATTATAAATGATAAGGCAGTGGTATTACCAAGGTCCAGAAAAAGTTATTCATATTGGAAGGAATCAGATCATATACCTATAGCATGTTCCTGTTTTTAAAGAATGCTCTTAGTTCATGCATACTGAACAAGAACCCAGAAGAGACTGGCAAACAAAGATGTGGCACCTCCAAAAAAAAGAGGATAGAAGAAATATTTATTAATTAATAATGAGTAAAACAGATGCAAATTCTAACTTCTATTTAATTTTCTCAGAAATTTGCAGTCTATTTTATCTGAGGTAGATATAATTAAATATTAAATATTGTCTGTGCTTAGGCTTTGCTTATCTTTTCTGTTATGAAATATTTCTCCAAATGCTCCAACACTTGAAATGAAGGGCAATTCTTGATCAGGTGCACTGCTGAAATAATTGAAATAGTTGAAAATAATACTATTACTAAAAACCAAACGGTTCTTTGCAGACACCAATTATATTGTAACAAACTGGCAAAGATGTACATCTTGTATCACATGCATTGAAGAGAAAACAAAACCACTTGATTCATCTAATATTAAACCCACCCTAATTTAACAAAGATAAAGTTTATAATCTGAGCTCTGATTATCTCAGTGACACCTGATTTAAAAAATGTAAGTAATCTAGAATGATGCAAGCCAGAAACATCAGCAAATTAGTGTTGCAGAATTAGAGAGAAAATAAATTAACTGATTGCAGAGAGCATAATTCCCAGGCAATTCCAGGAGCTAGATGCATTATTTTTTTAAATTACAAAATTCATTGTGCTAATGCCAGACTCAGGGAACACATGAGTGAGTGTAAGACAAATAATCTTTTAGCACAGAAATGTAAAGTCACAAGAAATGAATTCACAGGTGCCTGTGGAGTGGCAAATCCTGCCAGGCCACTGCTCCTACTCCCTGGGGTGGTTAAAGGACTCATGGGTTTTAATTATTCAAGGAATTTAGAGGAACTAGGCCAGTATGCTTTAGATAAAAGCAGATTAAGAGTGGACCTCACATATATCTGGGCAGTCTGAAAAAAGGAGAGATCAGAGGCCACAGAGTGATTTAAATGTGTGTCAAATACACAGAATAAAGGAACAGAAAGAAGGAAGCTTAATTCGGACAAAAGGCTAAAGGAATTTAGAGAAAAATCCTTTATGGAGAGATTATTCTGTAAGTGGAACATCCCAGGAAAGGCAAATAACAGCAGAAACTCTTGCAATGATTATCAAAAATAGTTACATAACAGCTCTTTTCCCCGGAGATTTAAGTCCAAAGGAGATACAGACCTGGATCCAGCACTTCTGATGATTCTCTGCCAATACAGGTTTATATGCTTAACTTTCAGCAGTAGGTTAAAGCAATATTTAACATAAATGCCCTTATAATAGAGGTATTTTGGACTACCTGCTGCAGTGAAGAGTTTAACCTACTTATCCAAACCATTCAAGGCTCATGAGAGATGGAAAAGCAAATTTCTGAGGGGAAACAATAACTAAATCTGCCTTTTTTTCAGAAGCCAAGACCAGTTTGAAACATACAGTTTTGTGGTATTGCAGCTCTAATGGACTCCTAATTTTTTGTTATTTTAAAATGTGACAAGTATTAAAAAAGCTATACCAGCACATAATTTTTAATGGTATTAGTTGAGAACATAACACTACAGTCCTCCTCTCTAAACTGAAATTGGCCTGAACTTGCTACTTGAATTGATGCAAGTGATCTCTCAGTGAATTGGTTATCAAATACCACACAGAAAAACATGACATGGGGTGCAATTTTGTAATTAAAACTAATCTGAAAGAAAAATACATGCAAGCCCACTCACCCAACCCAAAACATAGCACTGGATTTTTATTAGTTTTGAGGTTAAAACAGCTTTTCTCTTACTTTGCTTCTTCATCCCTTGCAATGAGCAGAGACATGTGATTAGATGCTGATGCTGTTCTCAGGATGTCAACAGCCCTAGAAGGGGGGGAAACAGCCAAATAAACATAGCAGGTGCTGTCAAGAAGCACACAGTAATGCTAAAAGAGAGGGAAAATGGACAAATTCCTAACACAGTTCATCATTTTCATTGCCAGATACAGAGATTCCAGCAGCACAGGCCAAACTAAGCACTGGAGAATGGAGTGAAAGACAGGCTGTGGTGCATCTGTGCTGCTGACAGCAAGAACCTGGGGCTGACCTCTCCTTTCCCTTCTGTCCCCAGCCCCACTTAGCCCATCCTGCTGCCTTCCTGGACCTCAGGGTTAACAGCCCACATCAGACAAAAACCACTGCTCAGGTGTGCTGCCTTGCTCAGGATTTCCCTCAGCAGAATACACAGGATTTTTATTTTGAATTTTCAGCACTAAGCTGCACTGATCTGTATTGATCCAGCTACAGAAACCACCTACAGACTTTTCAAAGCCATTTCCCCTTCACTGTCCCATTACCTGTTCACTGCATCATTTACATTCGCTGGTATTGAACCAACAGATAGTTGTAAGAGCTTAATTTTAAGAGCTTAATATGTTCTAATGTTATTTTCACACACACTCTATGTTTTTAAGAAACCAGCTTATCCTCGTATTATAAAAACTTAGAGTCCTTCACTTTTCCACAACAGTTTTGCTGAATTAGATTTATAGGATAAATTAGTTGCCACTTGAACTCTGAGGACCTCAGGGGAGTTGTGCTCTTCCACTCAGTCGTTGATAATGTTCAAAATAATCTGCATAAAATATTCCATGCTGTAATAAACATTCAGTAATCAGTACAAACGTACCTTTCATTTGTTACTCCAATCAAGTTTTCTCCATTGACATCCAAAATTAGGTCACCAGTGAGCAAACGGCCTTGTAATGAAATCAACAGTAATTCATTAATCAACAGGAAAACAGCCAACGTACTAAAACCTCGTATAAAACAGGACTTTTCCCTTCAGTTTTATGTGACAATGCAATAAACAACTTTATCACTTTCTGATCCCAGCTAAGATCAGTTATTGTGATAGGGCTAATAACTATCAATCAGTCTTATTAAACACAGACTAGCCACTGAAAATAAATGTTATTTAGCTATTTGTATTTTTAGACACAACACAAATATTTGTGAGACTGGAATTTATATTTCACAGTTGTGGAATTAACTCCGAGTTGAAATTTCTTTTGACAGATTTCTTTTTAATATGTAGTGTATTTTTAACAAAAAAAAAATTCAAAATTACTTACTATCTACAGCAGCAACCCCTCCAGGGAGAATTCTCTTTATAAAAATCCCATAATCTTCTGCTGTTTGTGCCCGATAACCTCCAATAATTTTAACTCCTGCAGAACAAATGACATAAAACAAGCAAGAAATTGGTTATTCCACCTACTGTGCCGAATGTACTAACAGTCAGATCCAGAAAAGCCAGCTGAACTTTTAGTGATGACAGTGTGAAATGGAAAAGCTCACCAGGTGTTTTCACATTTGGTTTACTCTGAATGAAGGGATGTGCAATGTAGTTACCTAATCCATTCTGACAGTCAGAAAAAGAAATGCGGTGAACAGCTCGATTGATTCCATGAGGACCCATAATAGTCCTAAGGAACAAAAGAGAAGCCATTAAATTACAGAAACAGAGAGCTGTGTTAATATAAAAGAAATGACAATGACCACGTTTTTAACTCAAATATAAACCAAACCCAGTGTTCTCCACTGACAATTTCATATTGTCTGATCCGTCTGCCCACACCTTCCCCAACCAAAAATCAACCTTCTCATCACAAATATCAGATGACAAGGTACTACAAAGTGTACATAGTTTACCTCCTTTTCCCCCAAAAGCATTTCATGCTGAACTGTGAAACACATTTCATTTATAATAAAAGGATTATGATTAACTATAAACAAAATCCCACACTCTGGTCCAGCTTAGCATTTAGGCAAGAAAAACATACTATAACATCTTAGATCAGGTAATGAATATTAAAGAAACCCCAGAGCCAAGACAACATATACAAAAGTATTTTCTAAGATACCTAACATATAATTTTGTGGTTATTTATGACGGTAATATTTTCCCTACAGTTAATTTCTTCACTCAACATTGATTTCTCTTTCTGTTATAAAAGGGAGTTTTCTCCCACCCCAAAAGAAAATACCAGAATGGCACTTGAAATCATCTAAAGGCAGAGGAATATTTTGGAGGCAGGTGGTCATGCTAAAGAATTAAGGGAGAATACAAAGTAAAATTAGTCTTTTGAAACTTAAATTTGGAGTTCCATTGGACACATGACCAACACATTGCCCTGAGAATGCAAAGAGTGGGGAATTCCTGTAAGTCCAGATTACCCTTTGCCAGTTTTCAGTTTTTCTTTAGATGAATTATGATTTAAAAAATGCATTCATTGTATCATAGCTCCTTTGTCCTCTCGCTGTACCATTTTTGGGGAAGATGCACCAGATTTCTTCTAGAAAAGAGCAGAAGGACCACTCAGGTTTTTCTGCTTTGACCTACATATTGTTCTATATCAGATAGTATTTTCTGAAGTGCATTGTTAAAGTAACATGGAATAACCAGAATTCATTAGCAAGAGGCGAAAGAAGATCAAAGTGGAGGACACAGTGACCCAAATCCTCCCACAGAACCTAATCCAGCGAACAGCCTGAACTCCGTGCCTCAAACTGGGCACATCTGAAAAAGCCAGAGCACAGGGGCCATGCCAAAAGGAGAAGAGAAATCCAGAAGGTCCAAATGTTCTTCAATTCTAGCAGCAGGCAAGACACACACCTTCTGAAGAACATCTGTAGTTCTTTTAGTTTTGTAGGAGAAAACTGGATGAGGGTTCTTTATCAAGGGATAAGCACTAGCTCTGAAAAGCAACAATTGCCCCAAACCTCAAATTTTCAACTATTTGCAAAATTACCTTTTGCTTTAGTAAAGCTGGCAGCAAGAACAGACCAAATAATTCATATTTAGAAATAAAAAGTAAGCCTGTGCTTCAAACATTGTGTAATTTTCACTGTAGTATTCCTTGAAGTAATTGTTTCATAGGCTAAAAAGAAATGGTGAAAGCCAGACAGTGTATTTGGGCTGTATTTGACACATTGCAACGACATGTGAGAGTGTAAGGGACCCTTTGTAAGGCTAAAAGTGAACCAAACTGCTTTTACCTAATCACAGCCTGAAAAGAAGAAAGAATCCTTAAGTTTGATGTTCCTCTAACAATACTTTCTGGATTAAGTACTTCAACGTGACAACAGCAGACTATTTTGGGTTACTACCCAGTACTGTCACTTCGATTACCCCAGGAGTTTAAACTGGTTTGAAGCTGAGACAGCACACTAGCCATGTTCCTTGCAGGTCTGTCCTGACTTGGATCCATCTTTGAAAACTTAAAAAAGGTACACTGATCTTTAAAATAGACAATTATTGTATTTTTTGCTCTCTTTGTTCTGTTCTGGTTCTTGCTCTGCCATGCCCTCGTCAGTTTTCACATGTCAGTTTTTCTTATTAAAATAAAAAAAAACAAGAACAAAAGTTACTTCAACCTCACACAAACTCACACAGAGGTTTACTTTCATGAAGTCTTAAAAACCAAATCTCAGACTTTAAGTCTAAAGTTCAGAGTTCACCAGAAACTGTAGAACCTATTTATATATTACCATATAAAATGATCACAAAATACGTTTATGCTCTGAAGACCAAATCCCTTCAATACATGTGGTTTAAAATGATTTTATCATATAAAAGGAAAGATGAGGACATTCAAACGCTCTGAATTTGTTAGCATATCACATCTAGCTAACTTTCAGAGTTAGTTTTTTTCCCCCTAAAACCTAGAGCTGGATCTTCAGGTCAAGATACTTGTCATAGTTCTAACAAAATAAACAGGGCTTGAACAGTTTCACTGTAAAAAGACTTGGATTCAGCACCCATCCAACATTTATTTCATGTTATCATTATTTAATATTAATGAAATGTTAGAATACTTCCCCCAGAGCATTAGAAATATGCTCAACAGTATAAATAAGCAAAGAGGCTTCTAAACAAGTTGGCAGAAATAGCAAAAAAAAAAATAAATAAAAAATTCCATGTTCTTTGTCGAAAAAGATGTAAATTAAAATATCAGATGTTGCTGCTCTTTCTCGAGGTCAGGCAAAAGGAAGGCTTTAGCACACAGAGATGTGAGGCAACAGACGAAATAAATATGCAAAACTTGACAAAATGTACACTATAATTTTACATTAAAAAATGCTAAACTGAACACTCCCAAGTGAAGTCCTGGAATGGTAACAGACTAAATGCATACCATTTTCTGTAGGTGCTCAAGTAAAGGCAACTAAAATGAACTTTCTCCCATTACTTTTTTAGCAGAATACACAAGGAACTTCAACAGCTTTAGGTTTTATATCTTCTAGAGACTTATCAGAACATAAAGCGCTGGATATTCTTCTCATCTCTACTCCTGAGAAATTATTAGTTATTTCTGTGCCTGAACAAAATATTTATCTAGGTTTATCAACAGAAGGATAATACACTCTCCTTACAAAACAGATATTACTTGACACTTAAACAAAAATCTAAATTATAAACTCTGGCAGTTTACAAACAGAAACTGAAAATGCCCACAGCTTTTAAATCATCTTTCCTGTTCTTTGCCCAATTACAGACTAGAAGAGTGCCCTCAGAACCAAATGGCTCAGCATACCAGTATAAGAGAGAAAGACCATCAAAACGCTCTGGTTCATCTTCAGCCCCCGGTGAGAGCAAGGACATTCTTCAGCACGGCAGCAAAACCAGAGACAGCGCAACCCAAACACACTGCAGGCTTCCAGTTCAGCCAGATAAAGGTTATGAGCAGGATGATTGCTGCTGCTAACTAAAAACCCAAACACACAGCTCTGGCCAAGCGTCTCTGCCTACTTAATCTCCTCTGAAACCCTCTGCGTCACATGGACTAATTCACCTAGAGAGGAAATGTTTACTTTTTCTCTGTTTGAAATGGCAATTTATAGCAACTTTGAAGGCAGATAAATGCCAGTGAGAAAACTTACTGCACTGTGATTAAGCAATCTAGATCTAGCAGCCAAAGGCAAATGACATGATTAAAATCAATTTATTTTTTCCTGTTCTTCTAATAATTTATTTGTATGCTCCATTGAAACAAGGTCAAAAGCAGTAATTCGTGACCTTTCCAAAGCAATCTTCCTACCAGACTGGATTATGTACAGCCTCACAAAAGGGAAAGCTAACAAAGCAGACTGAAAGTATTAATGAAACAAATGCCATTATGCTATTACTTTGCATTCTCAACCATAGTATTGACCTGTGCCATGCTTTGACCTGGTTTTTAGACTTTCAATATAGAGCAGTCAAAAGTTAATACACAGAACCAGGGTTATATATTTTCTCTAGGAAGAGAAGCTGACACATCTGTTCTTCTGTGAAAGGAAATAACACTTTATGAAGTTATGTCATTATAGTGAGAATAATCTAGCTGAAAAAGTCAAAAATCTACCCAAAAATCTATTCCATAGGTCAGACCCTGCTGATAGGAGGCTTAGCCTTGCACAGATACACATATTTTCAGAAGTTCTGAGCACCTGATAACAGTTTGGTTAACAATCATTTCCTTCCAGTCTTGCATCAGAAGATGCATCCCTATTACCCCCACTCCCTCTAAAAGATAGTAAAAAGACTGCAGTTTAAAATAAACCCCAAATACCCTGCATTCACTGAGGGCTTTGTTAAAGTGGAAAGGTGAACGCTGTGCAGCAAGGAGCAGCCCTGTGATCAGACAGCATCTGTCAGGTCTGGAGCTGTGCAGCAGGAGGGCTCGGCTATGCCAGGAATGCACAGCTTATCTCAGGCACCTTTTTTTTTTTTTAAAGCTTCAGTGACTGTGCTTTCATTAGCACTTAATCGTTCTGGTGAAAGGATCCCTTTGCTTACAGACAAAGTGCTGCACAGTGTTCAGATAGAGACAGGTCAGTCCCTGGAGCCTGCAAAGCCACAAAAGGGGCAGAGGGGTAAAGTGACCCACCACAGATGAAGGAGCAGATCAGAGGTGGAAGTGGGAACATAAAGTAGCCTTCCCAGTTCCCAGAATGCTAAAAGCTCCACTGGCATCATTTGGATTACTCACATTGATTCAGAGATGAAAATTTGGCCCTTTGTAGCCTTTTCTCAATCAGTTTACTCTGCTGGAGTTACTGGCATTACAGTGGCATGAAAGAAAAGCCATTGATATTTCAAGCCCCATATCAATTAGATTTGCTCCAGGCAAGGTTACAGAAGACAAAATACCAATAGCTTTTCTCCAGCAAAACTGTCACAGTTCTTAACACCAGTGGAATTCAATTTGTGGTATCGATATCAGGAGCATTTGTCAAAAATCTTTCAGACCAATATGGTTTGTTTCCAGTGTCACGTTTTCTGCAATGGAAACTCACCCCCCCCAGTTAACAGCCCAGCTCAGGGCTCTGCATTTCCATTGTTCAAAAGCCAGAAGTTATTTTTATTAGACCAGACATGACAAACTTCTGAACAATTTAAGCAGATATAAAGTAGTATTAAGCTTATTGCTCCCATTTTATTAGTTATTATCAGTAATACATCACTTGTTAGACAACCCCTCCTTCAAAGTAAATTGTGCACTGTTCAGCTTCCTGAACTTATCCCTGAGGCTTCTGTCCCTCTTTACCTTCAAATTTTGCTGCTGTGCTGCTTTTAATGTTTCTAAAGGATTCACATACAACAATGGTATCCTTGCTTCTCTTGCAAGTCCTCTGCCTTTCAAGATCATACTCAGGGGAACACAAATTACTTTTTACTTCCAGAAAGATCTAAGAAAATCATAGTCACTCAAAAGCTTATAAAATTTAGTAAAAATAAGAAAGACTAAATTTTCAAGAGGCATCATTTGTTATTAAGCACTCTTCTTTACCAAACAGCTAGTAAAGTATTCTATTCTGGCAACGTTTGTAATTATGACTTGCCTTTCCCAAGGGAAGTTTTGCAATGCTGTAGCAAACTGAAATGGATTACAGGATAATTTAGCAGATGACAAAAAGGTCTGCAGAATCTTTGGAAGCATGATTCACAAGATCTTTTTGTTATACATAAAGCAAAAGGCCTTTTACAAAAATCCTATACAAGTCCATTAAGTCACTGCAGCCTTTCAGGGTCACTAACCCTAAATTCTGATACTAAGGAGCAGAACCAAAGGAGTGCTGTATCATACAACACGGACAAGCACTTATTCTGATCTATCCAAACCCACTAATTATACAAAATGCATTTTGCTGATTAAGTCATAAAGGTTAAAAGAAAACACATGTCATTATGTGGCAATTGTTAAACATGAAAAAAAGCTTGGGCAATATTGTAATTGTGGAGAAGCTTGAATGGTTTGAGGCTAACCCTTGTGTAGACAAGAAACATGTTATTTAAAGTTTAGGTAAACCTCAGTTAGCATATAACCACGTGCATTCTTGAAGCATTGTGCATCGATACTGTCTCCCAGAAAATAAAAAAGTATAGAAAATTATAGTCTGCCATCATCCTGTAGCTGAAGTGCAGTTAGAGTGCCTTTCCAGTTCATCCCCTATGTGAAAAATTCCCTTTGGAATAGAGTGATTCAGGGACTACTCATATAATACACCTTTCAGATGATTCTAGCAAGCCACAGCTTCTTAAAACTGTATCTTTGTATCACATACCCCGAATTTCCATGGGACAAGCAGAGTGCTGGCTTCTTCAGGTCCCAGCAAAAAGCAAGTAGTTTTATTCATATTTTGTGGATTTGTCTTCCAGAAAAAAAAATCAAGTTATTTATGAGGTGGCATAATTTTAAATCTATGCTAAACTGTTTGGCAGTGCTTTTGAATTCTGTTTGCTGGATTCTATTACACAAGAACAGCAAACATGAGAGTCCAGCAAGAGCTGTCTGTGCCTGGTTTTAATTCTGGTTTGGATGACAGTGTTAGCAGCTTGGGAAGGGTCTGGAGTTATGGTTTTCAATCGTGACTGCATCCAGTTTTGCCATTTAGAATTCAACTTTTGAGTGGATACCATTAGAGTCTATAGAATTAATATCATTATAACTTTATATCCTATGATATTGGTAAAAATATGATCATTCCAAACCACTACATATAAAGCACTAAAGATATAGAAACATAGTATTTTGAAACATTTATGCATTAAAATAGATAAACTCCACACAATGTCTTATGTTACTGTAGGTGTCCTATATGTACAAGAAAATAATTTGCTATATACCTTACAAGTTATGTTTTCATAGTTGCAGAGGCATTAAGGAATTTCTATGCAGGGCTTTATCTCTACAGAACCAGTCCTAACAAAGCGCTGTTTAACTTAATGAAAAGCTTAGGAGACGTTTCCTCCCTTAATGTGTAAATTCACTGGGTTTGGTGTCACCTTCTCTAAGATGTAGCCTCAGACTGCTTCAATATCAAAGTTATCTTTCTTTAAAACTTCATCGAAACAAGATCCTACTCATGAAGTGCAAGAATTTTCATATTATAATCCAGTAATTGTATTCCTGTGTCTGGGGAGCAAAAAGTACTTACTTCTTATCTGTATTTATTAGGTGATCTGTATTGGACATCTTCTTAGGTGCACTATTTAAATAAAAGTTCAAAATGAAGAATTCTGACACTTGAAGAACTGGCTCCTAACTGGGATAACAACTGCTGTAAAAAAAAAGAGAAACCACTTTTTGAAATGTACATGGTCATGTCTATTTTTAGATACTGAGAACATTCTTATTCATTAATGACCAGTTGAAATCAAGCTGGAAAAAGAGAATTGCCACGATAAAACAGCTACACTTCATCGCTGAAAATAGTTAACAACTCAGACTTCACTGTTTGTAGGACCAAAACATCTCACATCCTAATTCCCTCTTAATTTATGAGGTAGGAATTAGGATAAACCTGAATCCCCTGTGATTAAAATCTTCTTAAAAAGGAAAGAACAGATTATAATTTCAAGATAAAGTAATAAAACTGCTGAAGACAAAAAACTATCTTGTTTTTTTTTGTGTGTGTGTGTATGTTCCTCCATCAAAGGTTTCTTGTGGAGGTAATATCGTTTGGAACATGATAAGGCGTTTTGTGTGTCTTTTCTCATGTTTTTTTTAACTTGCTGTCTAGTATTCAGTGTGCATGACTTCTCTCATGCAGTATGTGGGACAGGTCAAAACACAGAAAATGGGATTACAAACCACTAATGTAGCAGAAAACCCAGTAGTTCACATTGTGCTTTTATTAACACATACAACAGGTTGACAGGAAATAGAAACCTGGATGTACTGAGGTACAATCCTTTGAAAAATGACTGTAAAAGCACTAATGCAAAAATATTTGCTTGTAACAACAGCAAATCTTCCTGACCTTGTGAGCTGCACAGCTGAATCCTCACATGGCCATGACCCAGAACAGGTATTGCTCCTAAAACAAGGGGGACTATCTCATTAATACAAAGGCAAAGACAGCCACAGGGGCTCATGGCACTGGTGACACACCACAAACCTGGGCCAACATAAAGCACAATCCCCGGGGCCAGTGTCAGCCTCCACAAAACCACACTGACTAATTCCTGCAGGTCCATATTTCTGTATGGAAAAGATCTTAAGTCCACTTTGGAGTACCATAGATTTTCCTACTGTAAATGTTTTCTGATCTCTTGCTAAAAGACCAAAAAACAACCATCTGAATACAGTGGAAATACCACAATATTGCTTCACTCCAGCCTTTACCATTCTCTCATTGAACATTCAATGGAAAATGAAGCAGTGTCAGGAGCTGCCAGTCCTTGTGTGGTTCATGTTACTGGAACCAGCACAGGAGGAGCACTGCTCTAAAGCTGCAAGTTCAAGTACTGCTACAGCAAAGTTTATTACAGGGCATGGGACCGGTCGTGGGAAAAACTATTGTTTGTGAATTTACCTATTATCGCCCATTCTGAAGCGATTGCTGTTTGTAAACATCCTCTCTGAGCCCCTGTGCGGCGTGTCAGTATCTGTGCCTGAACACCAACAAAGGCCCACGCCGTGGGAAGTGAAACAGACGGGACTCAAAGCACCGCTGGGGAAAACAAACAAACAAACAAATCAAACCACCGGAGTCAGTGGGCACAACGCGGGGAGACTGGCCCCAGGGACCAGCCAGGGCTGACCTGTGCCCTGTGCCTGCCCAGGGACCACCGGGGTGGTGCTGCAGGGATAACCAGGTACCTGGGGGATAGCCGGGCACCCAAGGGATAGCCGGGCACCCAAGGGATAGCCGGGCACCCAAGGGATAGCCGGGCACCCAAGGGATAGCCGGGCACCTGGGGGACAGCCGGGCACCTGGGGGACAGCCGGGCACCTGGGGGACAGCCGGGCACCCGGGGGATCCTAGCTATCCTTCAGTATGCTGGTCCCAAGGGTATCCTGGTTATCCCTCAGTACCCTGGCACTGGGGGCATCCTGGTTATCCCTCATTACCTGGTAGCTGGTACATGTGGTGTCCTGGTAACCCCTCAGTACCCTGGTTACCCCCCAGTATCCCAGTACCGAGGGCTGGTTGTCCTTCAGTACTTTGGTACCAGGTACCTGAGTTACCCTGGTTATCTCTCAGTGCCTTGGTTCCATGTTTATCCTTCCGTACCTGGCGCCAGGTACCTGTGGGACATGGTTATCCCTCAATACCCTGGTACCTGTGGGACATGGTTATCCCTCAATACCCTGGTACCTGTGGGACATGGTTATCCCTCAACACCCTGGCACCGGGGGTTCCCTGTTTATCCCGCAGTGCCAGGTACCCGTGGCTCCCTGGTTAATTCTCAATACCAGGTACCCGTGGCTCCCTGTTTATCCCCCGGTACCCGTGGCTCCCTGTCCCCCCTCAGCCCCTGCGGTACCTCCCCTGGGTCCCGGCCGTGCCCCGCTCGCTGAACCCGCTCCCGGCCAGCCCGCCCGGGCACCGCTCGGTGCCATTACCTCGCCGGGACCCACAGACGGACACACGGACGGACACACGGACCGGTGCACGGACGGACAGACGGACGGAGGCAGTGACGGCCGGCACCGCCCGCCCCTCAGTACCTCAGGGCCCCGGCGCCTTCGGCACCGCTGTGAGGGGGGCGAGGGGGGCGATGGCGCCTCGGCCCGGCCCGTCCTGACCCGCTCCCCTCCTCGCTCCCGCCCCGGTCCCCGGTCCCCGCCCCGTTCTCCATGCCCCGCCCCGTTTCCCATTCCCCGCCCCGTTCCCCATTCCCCATTCCCCTCCCCGTTCCCCGCCCCGTTCCCCATTCCCCACCCCATTCCCCGCCCCGGTCCCCATTCCCCGCCCCGTTCCCCGCTCCCCGCCCCGTTCCCCGCTCCCCGCCCCGTTCCCCGCTCCCCGCCCCTCTCCCCCGGCCATGTTGCCGTGCGGCCGGGCCGTGCTCCGGCTCTGTGCCCGCTCCGGGCCGTGCGGGGCCCGCGGGGCGCGGCGCTCCCACCCGCACGCGGCCCGGCAGCAGGAGGAGTGGCGGCGGCGGAACCGCACTGCGCTGGGGTACATCGCCGCGGCCGCCGTGGGCATGGTGGGGCTGTCCTACGCGGCCGTGCCGCTCTACCGCCTCTACTGCCAGGTACGGGCCCGGGGCGCCCTGCCCTGCCCTGCCCTGCCCTGCCCTGCCCTTCTCATCCCCTCCCCTCCCCTCTCCTCTCGGACAGGCCACGGGGCTCGGCGGCACCACGGGCGGCGCGGGCAGCGCGGAGCGCATCGAGCGCATGGAGCCCGTGCGGGGCCGGCGCGTCAGGGTCACCTTCAACGCCGACGTGCACGCCAGCATCCAGTGGAGCTTCAGGCCGCAGCAGAGCGAGATCTACGTGAGTCGCTGCCGTCACTGCCCCGCAGGGATCCTCAGGTTTTCCCGCAGGCATCCTCAGGTGTCCCCTCAGGTGTCCCCGCAGGTGTCCCCGCAGGCATCCTCAGGTGTCCCCTCAGGTGTCCCCCGCAGGTTTCCCCTCAGGGATCCTCAGGTTTTCCCTCACAGATCCTCAGATCTTCCCTCAGGGATCCTCAGATCTTTCCTCAAGGATCCTCAGGTCTTTCCTTAAGAATCTTCAGGTTTTCCCCTCAGGGATCCTCAGATCTTTCCTCAGGGATCCTCAGGTTTTCCCTCAGGGATCCTCATGTTTTCCCTCAGGGAACCCTCCCAGAGTCACCGAGGTCGGCAGAGCCCTTCAGAGATCGTCCCCTCCAACCACGAACCCAGCATTGCCCACTGTAAGCCCTGAGCCACCAAAGCACATCCCCTGGCACACCCGAGGGATGGTGATTCCAGCCCTGCCCACTCCAGCGCTGAGACATGGCCTGGTATCCCATGGGAATCTCCCCTGTCTCGGTTTAAGGCATTTCTGGTGCTCTCAGTGCGGGCAGGGCAGCAGGACCGGCCCCCACATCACTACACCCTGCTGCCAGGGAGCTGTGGAGGGCAGTGAGGTTCCCCCTGAGCCATCTGCCTTAGGATCCTTCATTCCAGCTGGAGAACTCTGTTTGAGAGCTGGAGGGCTGCACTGGGTTAAAAAAACCCCCAAGAAAATCAGTGTACAATTATGTTATACAGGTGGTACCAGGAGAGACTGCACTGGCATTTTATAAAGCGAAAAATCCTACTGACAAACCAGTAATTGGAATCTCCACCTACAACGTGATCCCCTTTGAAGCAGGACAGTATTTCAATAAAATACAAGTAAGTGTGAGCAAAGCAAAGACTGCATTTTCCTTTACATGAATGAAAATAGTTGCCCATAAACTAGTACCACTGACTGAGGGCAGGTGGGAATGTGGTGACCTGGCCCAGCCCACTGGCACCTTTGCACGCTTCATTAAAAGCTAATTTTTTTCCCCCCTGTAATACAAGAGGAACAGAATTGCTGTCATGTTGGTCATGTGATTAGTTCTTCCGAGGATTTTAGGGATGTACAGGGAATGACAGTTGCTTTTAAAAGGTGAAGCTTTCTCTCACGTTGGCAGAGATAAAACTGCCAACCATCGCTGTTGTCATTACCATCACTGTTGTCTAATTGTGGTTTTCTTCCTTCTCCCCACAGTGTTTTTGTTTTGAAGAACAGAGGCTAAATCCTCATGAGGAAGTGGACATGCCTGTCTTTTTCTACATTGATCCAGATTTTGTGGAGGACCCTAAAATGGCTAAAGTTGATTTGATCACCCTTTCTTACACCTTCTTTGAAGCAAAGGAAGGACAGAAGTTGCCACTTCCTGGATATCAGTAATGGGCCATCTCTACAGAAAGGGACTTCTGCTGCCTGACTCCCAGTTTTAAGACCATTTTTCCTTGGAAGGAAAAACTGCAGGAGTACTGTGCAATATGAAATTATATTATTAAACCACCATGGACACATGCTGTTATTAAAATATATGTATATATTGTTTTTTAAACCAACTTAAATGTAGTTGGAATATTATTTCTTAGTAATAGCATTTCTTCAGTGGATGGGAACACTGTCCCTGGAATAGAGAGGGTTTTCTCAAGCCATGTTTTTATGTTATCTGAACACTATGAAGTAAATTTTTAAAGCCAAGGGTAAATTAAGATCTTCATTTAAATAGAGAAGAATAAATCAGTTTATTAAGCATCTAAAATTGCATTGCTGGCTCTGGAGAATAAGTTCTATGTTAAGGTGCTTCAGAAAAAGGTAAAACCAGATAATCAAGGAAATTCCGTAACTAAATACTGTGTTCCTGTGTGACCCTCCCTGGCACAGGAGGTTATGATGATTCAGAAGATGATGAACCCTCTCAGATTATTACTGAATCAGTAGTTCATTTGGTAAGAGCAGACTGCTCTAAAACTGTTATCATGAGAACAGTAATTTAAGTGTAAGCACATCAGATCTGTGGGATGGTTTCCATTTAGAAATACCATGTTATTTTCATGTTGTGTTCTACTCATTCAGGTATCTGTACTGTAATGAGTGCTGTGTGCCTCTGCAGAGGCTGTACTTTGGGCACCTCTACACAGAGACAAGCTTGGCTTAGGTATGAAATGCTTTAAGGGAAGGGCAGTACATAAACATCTGCTCGAAACTGCAGGTAAATTAACAGTGTAGGAGTCTACTCAAAAGCCCAAATCAGCTCTATTCAGAGGCTGAGTCCAACAGAACCTGCCCAGCAGCAGAGCAGTTCTTCAGAGGGACTCACTGTTTACCACCAGACCACATAAGCCTGTATTTATGTAACTTTTGGTCATTATCTGTGGGGTAGGTGTAATAACACTATCATTGCTTTGCAAACGAGGAGTTGCAAAGCAAGTTTAAGTGACTTACTCATTTTCAGACAAGAATGAACCTCAGCCAGTATCCTATCTGTTAGGCCAGTTCTTTCTACCCCTTTCAGCAGAGATCTAACCAGGACTAATCTTAGTTTGCTTGGACTCTGAAGGGGTAATGGGTACATCAGAAATAACTTCCAGTTATTTGAGTTTCAATTATATTTGCATACAGTGATTCAAAAAGTGCTCTTTTGAAAATAAATGGATGCTACCTTTAAAATGCATTACTGTACCAATTACGTGTGTCGGCTAAAGAGATTCTGGATGACATTCACATCAGGTCTTCACTGTATATTAAAGTTTGAAAACTTAATTCTTTCATCTCTCTAATGCATTTTATCCAGCAGAACATGTGGAGCCCATACAAATGAAATATATCTGTATGAAGACAGCAGCAAGCTTTATAATCCCAGTATGCTTCAGGAAAACAAAAATTCAACATCAAAACCAATCTTTGAATCCAGGCTAGGGAGAAAGAAAAAATTCTTACCTGGGTTTAGTCCATTGTCTTTTTGAAAGTGGAACAGACTATATCAGATCTCCACACGTTGCTTCAGGAGAAAAGGAATATCCCTGGCAAGTGTCAGTTCCTTAAAAATGTGGGTTTCCCTGCTGAATTTGAAAGCCCAAATTTGCCTGGGTGCTGAGCACATTCCAACTGTAAAACAAGCTCCATAACCTCGGTAATTAGCCCGTTCCCTTTCCCTTATCTGTGACCATTTTGCTGCTTTAAATACAAAAAGGTTCAGTCAGCAATCATCCATTATGGATTACCACACTGCAATAGCCCATTTTGATTTGTTACCCATCAGTGTGTGGGTTTTGCCAATACCACTAAGCTGTAGGGAAAAAAAAATTGATCCAGCTCACATCCTATTTTCAGCTGTTTTCTCAGGCTGCTGCAAGTAATACAAGAGAAACTAAAACAGCTTTTCACCTCAGCTTACAAAAACCCCAAACTTGTGTTTTGGATAGAAGCAAGGTGTTCTAATGGTCCTGCAGGAAAGTTGCTGACTATGCAATGGCACACCATGGATTTACAGTAAAACACTTCTAATATCACATTTGGTGTTTGAGGGAATACACGAATATGTAAAAACTCAGAGGCGATGAGAGTTAACTTCCCAGTAAGCATTTGCTTTTATTTGGAATTTTATGCTACAAAAATTGCAAAACCAGCTGAGAACTTATCCCTTAAACAGTTAATGTAAGGAACAGTTTAAAATGCAGTATTTCACAAAAAATTAGCTTATCTGCTATGAACATGAACTAAGTTCTCAAGTTTTATATCAGCTATAAATTCAGAGAACTATACCTGTTAAAGTGCACAGTTTACATTCAGCATTAAAATAGATAAGGCACTGTAATTATTAAAAGATAAAACTGTTATTAACAGGGTTAAACAACTTAATTAAAATAAATGGATAACTACTGCTCATCTGCATTGTAGATAATTAATTTTTCCTTCACCAGAACAATCTCTGCAGGGCAGGAACATTGAGAGAAATAATTGATCTCCCTTCAATATTTACTGACTAAATAAAAGCAACAACAACAACACAGGAACAGGCAGGTTTTTTTCTGTTCTGCTAATCATGGATGACAGCACCTCATTTCCCAGCTCAGGTTCTCTATATTGGGGGGTTTTAGGAAGGAAATAAAACTGTGTGTTCAGGATATGATTGTAGCAAATTAACTCTCTGTGTCCTCAGACATGTATGAAGGGGCCCAATTTGAGAAAAAAGTCCTATATATCAAACCCCTTTTATAAATATCTAAGGAGATGAAAACTGACAACAGTTAGGGCAAACCAGAAACTGGATTCTGCAGTTCCTGTAAATGTAATGTCCTTTTTGTTTACTGGTGTCAGGTGTCAAGTGTTACTTCAGCCTCAGGTGAGTTTGGAATTGTATTTTAAAGGCCCCAAAATGCTTCAGAATAACCATGCAAGTCACCTTGAAGAATACACAGGTGAACATTTAGGACAAATTGTCAAGGTGTAGATCCAAGTAACTTTTTTTGCACACAGCTTAGTACTCCAATACTAATTGTTTGTCGTGTCAAAACCTCTCCTGTTACTCCCTTGTAGGTTACAGGAAGCACTGCACAGGACCAGCACCAGAGAATAATGTGCTCAGGAAAAGATTCCCACTCCACCTTCAGCAGCCTGTACTCTTCTTAACTTCTGTCTTCAGAAGCACATCATCAATTTCTTCATAAATAGCTCTGAAAGAAGAGGAACTTCCATCACAGGTGTTTCATTTTGACAAAAGGCACCCCCAAAAAGCTGTCCAAGCAGGAACTGCCAAGGGTTTATAGTGTCTCAGAGCAGCTTTGGTTGCAGGATGCCCAGGTTTCCCCAGAAACCAAGAGGCAAGGCTGTGGTGCTGCTCTGATTAGACATTTAATGAGATACCTGTGGATACTGTCACTTTTGATGAAACAAGTTTGGGAGCAGGACTGCAGAGAGCAAATGGCAAGTGTACCACCATGCAATTACTGCACTAATTAAAAACAAACAATGAAAGCTTTGTTGAGATTTTTCTACCTCAGAATTCAATAGTTCCCTGGCAATAAGTTTTGTGTAGATGGCTCCAATTTTTTTTGCAATTTACTGGTAGAAAGGAGAGTAGAGCTGTCTGTTTAATTTTGTGTTAATTTGCTGTCTGACTCTTTTGGCCCTCTGGAGAGTTCCAGCATCCATTCCTTTTTGTAGTTTATATTTAAATTGAGGATTTTCTTGACATGAAAAACATTTTTAAGAACCATGATTCCTTTGGTTGCCTTGTTCCAGAACTACCTTTGCTGAAATGTCAATCAGCTTCCTCCACCAGGACCCTTTACCATATTTCATTCACCCTTCTGTATCACTGGACAGGATTTCAGTAGATCATTTTTGACACGGCATTACTCCTCTGTTTTTACAGATGCCATTTAATGAGCACATTATAGGGGTTTATTCGTTAATTGGTTATGCCAGAACTACCGGAAGAAAATATACAAAATGCAGCCACTGTCACTTACATCAGCGATCCAGCTGGCCAGTTAAGTCTAAGTGGTGTGGTCTTTTTCCTCACTGAGAACAGAAAGCCATCATGCCTTTGGCACCCAAGAAAACTGTATTGTCTGTTTTAAGAGTTACTTACTCAGTGGGAGCCAAGGGATCAAATTCCATTATCTCGTAGTAGTGAGGTGATTGTTGCTTGTTCTTTGATGCAGCTGGAGAATAAAGACAGGCAGACACATGCAGGTTTAAATGACAATGAAAAGCATGTTTACTGCATGTTAGTGTCTTCCTGAAAGTAGCAGATTATTGCCATGGATCCGGCTGGTTTAAATACTGAAATGGACAGATGTGTCTAAGAGAAGCCATGAGCAATATGAGACTTTGTCATTGTTTGTTGCTCCCTGTAGTCTTTAAAGGCCTTAAGATCTAATAAGAACAACAAATCTGTCTGAAACAGGTGGTTTGCAGTTACCTGCTGGTGATGCTCCATTGAGTGGTGTGGTCTGTGCAGCCTGCAGGTTTATTGGGTTCAGAGGCACCGGGCTTAAGAGAGTCGCCAGCTGAGGACATGAAGCAAAACAGTGCATGAACAGGTTGTTCTGTGAGAACTGGTTTGACTTAACTTTTATAACTGCTGACTGATCTTTACTCTCAGACTGCTGCAGGTAAAGTGCTAAGGTCAACAGTTAGCAAGCCAATTAATCCCCATTCTCCACAGAAGCTTTGAAACATCTTTTAGTGTTATCTATAATGGATTTATACAACTTACTTCTGTGTAATTTGTTATACTACACAAAGTTCTGCTCTTATTTGCAGTTTAAAACAAGGACTATGATGTGTGTTTGGGGGTTACTTCTCATCTTTTCTATTTGGTGCTGCTTACCAAAGAACAGCACTCAAATTCATAACATTCTCTCAAAGCCCCTTCATACTCTTTGCATCCCTTCTGTCCTGGGTGTTTCTCTGCACATTACATTTATCTTACACTGTACTTGGGGTTTAAGTGTTTGATATTTTTTTTTGGTGAGTTGTGGGGATTTTTTTGTACTTTTTTTGGGGGAGGGGGGGGCGGAGGGGGGGGCAACAATCACACCTTTAACTTTGGTATATGGACCTCCCTAGAGTGGGTGAAGGAGGGGCTTCTGCAAACAGTAACTCAGGGTACCTGAAGCCAAGTCTTTCTAATACCAAATATCTTACTTGAGATAGGAAACACACACAGGGTAACATAATGGCAACAGGAGGAGATAGCTTGCTTCACAGAGCAACAAATTAAACACAAATAATAGAGCAACTGCTGTCTGCAAACTCCCTTGGGATATATCTATTAGCATCTGTGGTACCACAAGAGGAAAGCTGACCTGGTCACCAAGTACAGTGTTCCCTGATGTATGGAGAAGGACCAGAGAACAGATCTTTGTATCCCATTTGGGAGCAGTCAGGGTAAATGCAAACAGTTCTCATTTTGACAGCTGCCAGGCAAGAAGGATTATTGTGAACATGAGTATTACTCACATTGCTATATGTATGTCCAGCTGGGTTGCTGACACTATTGTTTTGTGCTTCAGTTGCAAACCTAGGAGAGAGTAATACACTGAAAGTAACTAAGAAATGATCAAAACTGTATAAATTTTGCTGGTCTGTCTGTCCTGTATGTCACAACTGAGAGCAGCACAGGCAGGTGGGCCAGTGTTCCTTACACAGGTACCTCTCCTACCTTAAACTCTTTACTGACCTGTTCCATTTTTCTCCCTTTCACTGCAGAACTCAAGCAGAAAGCCACAGACATCTCAAGTATGTTTTGCCTGTCGACATACATTTCTGTCTATAACTAAGCAGTGCTGCAGGAGTAGTGTATTTTTGAGCCTGTTCAGCAATGTCTAGCACACAGGTAGCTTTCACTTGTGTAAAAGCAGTAAATCTGTGTCCTCAGATCTGTCCTATACTGATTAAATGAATTACAGAGTATTAATACCTCTGAGGATCTGTTATCTGTTCCCATCCCTTGATAAGAGACGGGGATTGCTGAGCTTTTGCAGGAGCTGCTGAATCTAGCTGTGGATAAATTGATGGATGATGCCTGGTTTTATCTTCAGGGTGTGCAGATATGCAATCTGAAATTCAAAGCCATAATTAATGATCACTTAAACATTATTAAGCAAATGTTAGTTACTTTGAACACTGTAAGAGTATAGTTTTGTTTGGAAGGCCTATAAAGAGTCTGAAATCAATTGCTGTTTATGACATGAAAGGCAAAATTTTAATAATCTGAGACGCTATAGATCCAAGACATTTATCTACTTAAAATATCAGAACAACATCAGCAGTGCTCTGTGTGGTAGATACCATGTAAAACTCTTCTCCCTATTTCTAAAACATGAAAATGGAATTCTAGGCATTTATTCTGGGGCAACATTCACACCTTTAACTTTGGTATATGGACTTCCCTAGAGTGGGTGAAGGAGGGGCTTCTGCAAACAGTAACTCAGGGTACCTGAAGCCAAGTCTTTCTAAAACCAAGTGCCTCCTGAAAAAAGTCTGGACATGTTTCTTTCTTCCAAGCCTCCAGAACAAGGAACTACCAAACTGTTTTACAAGCCTCACTGGAGAAAAAAACAGAGCATGTTCTACTGCTCAAATCTGCATAATGGGGGAAAAAGATTACTGCTTCCACTGTAAACAAATTACAGGGAATCTTATACTCCCTTACATTTTTTTTCTTATGCACACATATCAATTCTTCCTTTAAGATTTAAGGATCATCCTTAAAGTTAAGGAGTATCTTTTGTTTTCTTTCTTACAGCAATCTTCCAGACTCCTGCTCTAAGCTCTTGTTGGCTTGTTTTAGGAGAGCAGAGTGCAAGGGGAAGGGGCTGCCACCACTCACTAGGGCGTGAAGGAGACACTGCCGAGTCAGGCTGCACCACTGCGGACACAGGAGCTGGAGAGTCTATGGACAGGCCAAGGAGGTCACTGGAGGGAGCAGATGGCTGTTTCCTGTACAGCTTAACATTTAAAAAAGAATAAGTTATTTTGGGGGTTTTGGCATGTTTTTTTTTTGTTTGTTTTTTTTTTTTTTTTTAAAGGAACTCGTAGAGTTTTTAAAAATTTGCTATTTTTACAGAACGTACACTTTTAAAATCTTCATATTAAAAATTGGCAAGTATGAGAGAAGACTAGGACTCTGTGTGTGTGAAATATAGTTGGTGAAATGAAAAATGCATTCCAGAAAAGATCAGTTTCAAAAAATAAATGAAACCAGTTCTGAAGAAGGAAACAGAAAGGACTGAATTCTAAAAAGCTACTGTGAGCTTGTTAAATACAGTTTGATATTGATCTTCTGATTGATCTTGTATAATTATTTTCATGCTACTCATTCACATTATTGAGATTTGATACATACTTTGGGGATTGATTTTTCAGTCCTCTATTGGATATGGAAAGTTCAAAATCACAACAATGTTTCCCAGGACACAAAAAAGGGTACCCTTTGTTCCTCCTGTGAATGTGTTGTAATTAAAAACATAGCCAACTAAAGATTTTAAATAATAACAATAATAAATGAACAAACCTGTATGCTTGAATCATACAGGTTTGGTCACACCAGAGGAAAAATAAATAAAAGATGATGCACTTTAAACTCAGAGTCTCCTGAGTAATATAAAAAGGCACAGAGTGCACCATGTGGACTATTAACTAATCCAACAGTGCATCCATCAGGCAAAACCATCCACCTACATAACCAGACTGTAGTAACAGTGACTGTTCAAGAGTAGTATCAGTGTGTTGTCTCCTGAACCTCTCAACTAGAGAATATAGTTCTGCATGTATCAAAAGGGTATTTTCCACACCAAAAAGAAAAAGGAATGTCTGCAGTCCTGGAGTTCATGAGTTCCTCCATAATTACCTCTTCCCGTTCACGTTGTATTCTCTGGTTCTCCAGAAAACGAACTCTGTTGCGAGAGAACCTGTGGAAGTTGCAGAGTTAAATGTTCATTCTTACATTTCTGTGATGTCATTCGTAAGAATATGAAACTGGTTATAAGTTTGATTATCCAAACACTGCAGAGGCACCAAACGAGCACTAAGGTGCTGTCCCTGGGGCACTTGTCCCTGCACAGGGATCACTCCTGGGGTCATCCCCACTCACATCAGCTGGGTTGGTCCTGGGCTCATGTTTGGAGACAGCCCCCTGTTTGTCCCAACACAAAACCAAGGCACAGCTGACCATGCTTTGCCCCGTTCATGGCAGAGAGGTAACTGTGAACACACACTGCACCAAATCTGGCTCCTCCTGACCAGAGCACTCTTCCAACCGAGTCCCAGGAAGCCTTCTGTCCTCAGAGTTTCCCCATGCCTATTCTGGCACACAGCCCTCTCATTAGTTCAGAAATCTGAAATAATTTCTTAAAAAAAGGAAACAAACAAACAAAAACATCTAACTATATAAATGTGTATGTACTAGATGTGACCACAGTGCTACTGTGGGTCCAGAGGAGACCCAGACAAGTGACATTCAGCATCCAGAAGGTCACTCTGCTTCAGCACCAAGAGCCCTGAGTGGTATGGACATGAGAGTGTCTGTACTATTCAGGGTTACTGCACTAGAGAGGCCCAGAAAGAGAATACAAATGAACAGAGGAACAGAAGGAAAAAGCCTTTTCAACTGCAGAACACAAAATCTCCATCTGAAATCCAGGAAGGACAGAGAAGCTGCAGAGACACTAGAGGGAGGCACTGCCACACACATGAGCTGCTGTTGCACAATAGAGATTGCTCCGGATTCGATTTGGATTCCACATTGATAATCAGAAACAGAGAATGCAGCATGACTTGTCCTCAAACAATACCCACAGCATGAGACAGATGCAGCTCATTAAAATCAGTTTGCCCTTTGCACATCTCATTGTTCAGAGGGAGACCCAAAGAATGAATCTGCAACACAAAATTAACTAAGTACATTTTCCTACCTATCAACTCTAAAGTGCAATGGATCTCCACCCAAGAAAACTCACTACCTATAAACCATAAGGTTCATATGTATAAAACCACAATGCAGTATTTCCTGTCCAGGTTCATAATGGCAAATTAATTGTTCCTTCAATCACCAGGTCTTTCATAAGGAATTTGTTGAATTATACTCACAAGCTTCTATGCACAGTTCAAGAGGTTGCTGGCCTTGCCAGTATTCATCAGTTGTAACAAAAATGTAAGCCCACCTCTGGCTTCAGTAGATTTACAAAAGCTGAACAGAATTCCTTTTTTGTTTATTAAAATGAAAAGCTTCCTAAAGCAAGAAACGAGCAGAGTTCTTTCAAGGCAGTTGCTGTAAAATACAGCAACACTACTGTAGACATAAGATTTAAGGATAAATGACAACTAAACATTGTCAAGATTAGGCCCAAAGTTTGGGCTTAAGACACTTAGAAGAATTAGTGAGATTTTCAGTGCAGCATTCAGAAGAGGATTAAGAAGATGACTAAATTCCATAAATCTGCTAAATGTAATCATGAACCATTGCACTTGATATATAATGATTTCTAGAACATTTCTTAATCATGGAAGAGATCAACTACTTAAGGGTTGTTTCTACGAAATGAGAATACTCTCCATGAGCATACTCATGTGATATTTGGGGGCTAACACTGGAATTTAAAGTCGAAAATTAATTCCAGTTTTGCTAGCATCTAGTCATGCTACCAATGCCATAACAGGCAAATACCCAGGATGTCAACCTGAGCACTGAGTGCTTTCATGTGTGAAAGGAAGAAACATTTTCTGCTGTAGGACAAGCAGAACAGAGTGTTTCGATCCAGCTGAGAACAGCAAGCGACTCCCTTAGGTGTGCAATGAGGCAGAATGCTGCTCCATGGCCAACTCCTGCAGTAAAGCTGTCAACGTTGCTTAGAAAGGAGAACAAGCATTCCTTCCTGGAAGCACAGACGCCTAACAGAGGTAAGGACAATCATCAAGTACCAAAGGGTTTGTAGCAGGATGATGACAAATTCCCTGGGCACTACCAAAAAGGAATGTCAGATTCCAGAATGAATTTTGTTTGGGTGCCTCCATCTGATTTCCTGTCCATGCTGGTAACTTCCTTTGCCCTGTGCTAATGGTTTTCCAGCCACCCTGCTGAACCATTTCTGAAGTGTTTAGAAGAAGGCAAATACATAACTTCCTCTTTTCTGCCATAGTTTTTTTTTTTTTTTCCTGGATTTAAGGATAAAATCTGTCTCCATGTGCAGGATCAACACTAGGGACCACCTGTCCTCTGAGTGCACTTACTCAGTTAGGATCCCAAAGGTGAGGAGAGGGGCCTTGTACTTACCTTTCATGTCCCAGGAGGACATTATTCAGATCTTCATTGACTTGTATTAACTCAGCTACCACATCTTCATTCTCCACTGTCACCAGCAATTCCATGATCCTCTCCTGCATCATCCGACAGGTCTTATACAGTTTCTGCCCAAAGCAAGGGAAATAAAAACATAAATAAATTTTAACCGTGGTCTCTCAATCTGCCGGTTCTGGAGACGAGTGATAAGACACAAGCACTGCAGATTCATGGGTAGTAGTCCTCAATTTACACAAACCACAAGTGCACTGAACAGTGCAAATAACACAATGTTCATGTGGTCGACCTCTGCAGTGCAGGTTCACAACTCCCACCATCACAGCCAGCACTCCTTCCCAATCCCTGCCTCCTGACCCCCCTTTATTTCTAAAGATGTATCTGTCTCCAAAATAACACAGACCCCTCTGGGTGATGCAGAGTAAATGTGATTTGATCCTGCTTGAAGCTGATTAAACTCAGCAGGATACCTGGATGTAATGCTGTTCAAGGTCTGCTTGAAGCAAAGACAATAGTGGTCTGAAGGTCAGAAATGCCCTGTGACACAGGTCTCCAGCTCTACCTATTCCTCTGCGTGGGCCAGTCTGGATGCATTTCATCTCTGCACTTTGAGAGAGCACACAAACCTTACAGAATCAGCTGGTAGGAGAATCATGAGAGTTTAGTAAGCAGAATTCTGCATTATTGCCTGTTGAAATGGAAGACAGTTTGTTTATATTGCTCTCCTCTGTAGATTCTGCATGTTCAAAGACACAAATTCTTTAGCAACAGGAACTTTAACTCAGCCAACATTCTTTTTTTTCCCCTGCATTTGCAAATGCTGGCTGGCTCTACTTAAGGAAACAAAAAATGGATGGGGGAAATCATTCTGCTTGCACCCTGCTAGTCAGAAATTGCTCTAATATTATTTTCAAAGCGATCTGATTTTTCCTCAAAGCACACACACTTCACATAAATAAATTAGCTACATAAAAAGAAATGTTGCATCCCTTTGCCAAATCTGTGTCAGGAGTACAGAGTGCTGTACTTTTCAGTACTGTATCTTCATAGCCCAGGATAAAACACACAAAAACGTATTCATCTACGTGTCTGTAATTAAATTTAAAACCTCTCAGACTTCACACTTTACTACCTGATCTGCATTTAAAAAAACACATATTTCTTATGGCTCCATTACACAGGCAGATTGGCCCCTTAACAAGTATCAATAATCCAGAGAGAAGGAAGTTGAGACACTCATTTCAGGCACGGATTTGCCAGGCTTTGCTCCTTGTGCACTCTCCTGTTTTGAAAAACTGGAGTTTTACAATGAGGGAGCACCAGCTGGAATAACAATCATCAGTGATTCCCATACATTTGTGCTAATTCTTACCAGCTGCTGATCTGCACTCAGATTCCTGCACGTCCAACCAGTATCTCTATTCACTACCCAGCACAAAAGTTTGTTACTCTTCTTGGCTGACACTGAGCTATTCTTTAACTACTATTATTGGCCAGCACTTTATTTCAAGATCTGATATCTTAAGCCTTGTCCAAAACAGGGTGGAGAAAGGGAGGAGCCTGGCCACTAATGAACACAGAAGTGAAAACATGTTGCACTGATCAAGTTCACCCTGTTTCAGCATTTATTGAGAGACTCCAGGTATACCTGAAGGACTGAAATCAGTGTCTCCAACTCACTCAAAGCCTAAACAAGCAGCTCTTTTAATAAAGGACTTTGTTCTCTGACAACAAAAGCCTAATCCAAGCAATCCAGGTAGTGCCACAAACAAAAGGGAACATTAAACATTGTTCAAGGAACAGGCTGGCCATGCTTGATGTTTTATTCCACTTGGTGCATGAGGGAAAAAGAACGGAAAGAACAACAGTGAAAGGAATGAGTTTTCAGTCACTCTCCCACATATGGGAACTCCACACCCTGTCCTCAACCTTTTGCCAACAATTTTATTACTGGGAGTGTCAATAGGAATCCACTGGTTTACTGTGGGCAACTGAAGGCAGCAGAAGGGCCACAGCAGGAGACAGGAAAGAAAAGACACACTTTTCCTGTTTCACTTATCTTGTCTGGACTGGACAGAGGTGGCCAAGCATAGTAAACCACTGCACTCTCAACAACACCCAATAAGGGTTTCTCGCAAAGGAAAATTTCTACACTGGGTAGAAGAAGTGCACTCAAGGCTTGCAAAAATTGGATCAGTTCTCCAAAGTATTTAATGCTGTAAAATTGCCAAAAATGCTTCCTCATCCTAGAAGTTTGGAGGTAAGGTTAGAAACAGAAGGGTGTGATAAAGGCTTTTTAAGTTCTTGCAGACAATATGAAACAGAAAAAATTCCACTGACATAGTCACTACTGAAATGCTAAAGTAATTCTGTATTTTTAATTTCTAAAACAGAAAATACAGCATAAGCAAGTAGAAGAAATGACATCACAGAAGGAACATCCACACACTCACTGTCAGATCTAAACTGGCCTATTGCAATACAATTCCTTCCAGCTACACTTTAAGAGCATGTGGATTCACCTATGGCAGAGCAAGGTCCCAACCTTTGAGGTCACACACACAAAACCAAGGCTCCATATCCCTCACTGGCCCTCAGTCTGCCTCTGAGGCACTGGGGATGATAAAGAGAGCACTGAAAACTGCAGGACGGATATGAGAGCCAGACTGTGTCATCACCTGTTTTCCCAGAAGGCAACTGCGTCCAACTGGAATGTTCTCGGGGCTGTTTGACAGAACATGCTTAACAGACAACGCTCCATTATGAAATTCCTTTGCCCTTGGAATTCCCTAGAGCTTAAATTTGCATTGCAAGCTGTATTGTGCTTTCCTGACTATCTCGATGTCAGGGGCAGGTGAAGGAGACAAAAGAAAGCTGAGCAAAACCAGAGATCGAAACCTGTTGTTGGATTCCATTTGTCAATCTGCATCCAGATGTGAAAGGAAAGGATGTGACACATTTTAAAATCAACTTTAACCAAACCAATATACCCTACCAATGAATTATCACATACCTGTAAAAGATTCATATCATCTGGATTTTCAGAGCCAGGAGCATTTTCTTTTAATATTGATGACATGACTCTGACGTTCATTTTTGCCATATCCAGTTCACTGTACAGTTTCCCAATCTGTTGAATTCCACAGGAGAATATTGTGTAGGTGAGCAGAGCAAGAGGAATAATTCTTACCTCTAATACATACTTTCTTCCCCATTAGGCATAATATGGGCCTAATTAGCATTATTTTATCCCAGTGACATGCCATGAAAATTAATGGAATTAGCTCAGCTTTTATATGCACAATCAAACTAAGATCCAAGCCTGACAGCACTACTTGTTTTCCTTACAGTTCATCCCTCTCACTCAGGTTACTGTTACTCCTTTCAGGTAGCTACAGGGAGGCAGGAATGGAAGTGAACCATCCCTTTCCTTCCTGCTTTTCAGAACAATCCTTTCAAATAAGCCTTATGCAAGTTTGCCTTTCTCACTTACCTTTGAAGCTGCTTTGATCAATTTGCACACCAGCATTGTGAGACACCATTAGATACTCACACACCTGAGTAAATGATTGCACAACCCAAACCCACGAATCCAGAGCTGCACCACTTGGTCTGAGGGTCCCTCCAGTGGCCTGTGAGCCCAGGCTGCTGGAGCCACACATTAACAGCACATTTCAGGTGGGCTGCCCTGCCCTAAACCTGCAGTACTGCACCTGCTCTGGAGTCAGCAACAGTGTTGGGCCCGTGGGAAGAGGCAGTAAGGAACGTCTGGCAGGACAAGCAGAAGATGGTGATGACTGTGCAGGAGACCGAGGTGAAGTCTGTGGAGAGACAAAAGAGCAGAGCTTGGGTTGAACAAAAGAAGTGAAGCAGACATCCTGCTGAGGGAGGACCATCCTGTCAGACCAGACAACTGGGCAGTAGCTTGCTCATCATCAGTGCTCCCAGGGGATTTGTTGAGCAAGGTCTGGCTACAGAAATAAATCTAATGGTTGTATTGTAATGAAATGGGGCTTGGAATTCAGGTGTCTTTGGAAAGGTTTGCAAGTTAAGTTCCATCACAGGATAAAGTGCAAATGGCTAAAGAACAGGCTAGCAAGGAACTCCAAATCCATCCAACAGCCAAGAGTCCTTCCCAAAGTGCCACTGGAATTTTACAGTGAAGGACAGTTTAGAATGAGATCACACTGGGAAGCAGTAGCAAGGCTGGAGGGTTGAGTCTGGGACTCTGCAGAAGGTGAGTTACAAAAAGCTGGAATGTTCTGCCTGCAGAAAGCTTCACCTGCATGGCATCTGATCTGACTGCTAAAAAAATATAAATCCAAACTCAGCCAGCACAGGACTACACACTGCAGGGCCTTCACTTCCCAGAGACTGAGGGAAAACCTGTGCTCAGGTCTGCTGCTACTGAGATCAACAGAAGGTTTGGCAGATTTTAACTGTCAAATACATGTGGTTGACAAAATTATCTCTACTGTATTTGGTGAAGAAAATAAATTATTGCCTATGGAGAGCCTTCTTCACACAGCTTGGCCAAACAACCTTCAAATACATAAGCTTTTGTGCACTCCACTATTCAACCATCAAATCAAACTCAGGATAAATCTGAGTGATTCCTGTCTGCACTGTAATTGCAAAGTTCCACCCTGTGGTGGATGGCTTTCATGCAGCTCTAAACAAAAAAACAACATCTGGAAAGAATGGCATTAAAACAAGTACTGCATTTTCAGCTGATCTCCAATGCTCAAGCCATAGTTATATTTAATGCTCCAGGTGCTACACAATGCTACCTATAGGCATAAATAACATTTATTGTGAATGGACTGTGAGAACTGCTGGAGAGATAATGTAGACAGTAATCTTTTCTTATGGACTTCTACATCTCTTGATTTAATTTTAAAGACAGATTATGCTCGTACTGTGAACGGTATGTGTTTTTGTGAAAGCCTTACTCATTTTGGCTGAGGCTTTCAGAAGGTGGCAAGTCTGGAGCACTCAGCACTCATTTGTTTGGAATTAAATAGCACAGCGAAATCTTTGAAAGTCTCAAGACAGAGATGCTTCATTTTTGAGAACATACCAACTAATACGTGGTTGGAAATAAACTAAACTATTATACAGGTCAGGTTTCTTTGTTGTTATCTAAGCTGTTATAATTGAAACTGATTCCTGCTCACGTGCTTAAGTAGGTTGGTCATATTTTGCCCTGGAGCATTTAAATTAAAAATAAAAAGAACAAACAAACCAAACACACCTTCTTTGTCTACAGAGCTCATACAACTAACACATCCCATTTCTGAAGTACCCGAGTAGATCCTCACCTTAGGTCCACCTCTGCTGGTGTCAGAGGATGGAAATTCCACTCCTTTCTTCAGCAATTCCAGGTAAACTTCTTTTACTTCACTCACATCCACCATTCCCTGAAAACCTCGGGCCCAGGTCTAGTGTTGAAATATCAGGAATAAAACAGTCCCAAAAATGGTCAGTCAGACAAATGTTTTTAAAACATGTGGTCCTAAAGACAGGCCATTCCCTACATCCATCCTGGATGACTCCATTCAAAGCAGGAGGAACCACAAAAGCTCCAGGGTTACCTCTCATCCTGCTTGCTGAGTGCAGCCCCAGTCAGAGCACATGCACAGACTGGGAAGGGAATAGAAAAGGTGGAGGCTGACAGTTTTCCAGTTGTCTCTTTGCCTTCCAGTCTGTGCTACTCCTGTGTGAAGCAGGAGCAGCAAGGAGGTCTGTTTTAGGAAGATGTTCTCAGGATGTGTTATGTACAGAAATGGGATGCACTATTAAATGTTCACCACATTGCAGACACACTGAACTCTTAGAGTTTACTCCACAGACTCACCATGATAAAGGTCAAGATTTTCTCCTGCATGTCGATGGGCAGGTTGTATCTTGGGTTCAGTAGTTTCACCAGCTTGTCTTTGCAGAAATCTTTCTTCACAACTAAAGACTGGAATCTCGGGCCACAGTTCTCTATACACATGTCAAGCAGCTGCACACACAAAAAACTCCTTCTGTTACACAGAGCCTAGGGAAAAACCCCAGAACTTGACTGCTCTTGTTTCCTTTTGTTTAATTTGCTTCAAAGAGTTATGGGGAAGAGTAGGAATGGATATGAACAGATTATTGCAGCTCACTGTTATACATGTGCAGTCCAAAGGAGATGTGTCAGCCAGAGTTAAACTATTTTTAACAGAGAAGCATGGTCACACTTATTTCCATGGCAGAGCAGTACCTTAACAGCACAAAATATACCCATAGCTTAAAAAAATTACTTGCATAGACTCAGCAATAGAATTAATTCACTGCCTGCACATAGGTCTGACAGATTCTGAAGAGCTCTGCAAGAGAAGAAATCAGATTACTGAATGCCTCTCTTCTAATCTGCCCTGTAAGTGAGAGACTAATGATAAAATAGAAGAGAACAAATTCAACAGCTCAGAGAACAGTTTTTTCATGCTTTTCAAAGGTCACACTGAATTGAAACAGAAGAGCTGGAATGTTCCAATTGTCAGGTTCATCTTCATGAAGGAAGACTACTTCTAAAACTCTGCTTGAAATGCTTGGAGTAGAGTCCCTGTAAGCAACATATCTGCCCTGCCAAATACAGCAGCACGTGGTGGACATAAGATGTCTCCCTTGTACACCTGGAGGTGGCTGACTACAATTCCCATCTTACAGAAGAGATTCCACTGCATCCCAGTCACCTGAGGTCAGGCCAATACAAGTCTTGATGGGAAACTGGGGTCAATCAGATCGGGTGCAGAATCAGGAAAAATGGTCACTTGTGCTTCTTGCCTGTCAACTGTAGATTCACTTTTCCTCCCAGCATAAGAGGGAAGATGAAAAGGTGAAAGCAAAGGGCTGACATTAAGAAAAGGCTGCAAAATTTCATGGGTTTCGAGGCAAAACTTCCCCTGAATTATGTAACAGACAGGACATATTCTCAAACGGAGAAATATATTTTAAGGGATGATAATGTAATCTTGATAAAAGTAGGTTAAATATACTTTCCTATTCAGAGCAGACTATATTTGACTAAGTGAAATAATTTTTGTAACTCATTTTCTAGCCTCAGGACTTGGGGATTTTTCTCTCAGTGTGATCATGAACTTACAGGAGAACAGGTTTCAGACTAGAAGGAAATACATTGCCAAAATGAAAACAGGGTAGAACAAAGAGACATTGGCAGACTGCTGTGCAAAAAACTAACTGAAAGATAATTACAAAAAAATCTTGGCTCGAAACATTATTTTTCATAGAGAGAACATGAAACATATGCTAATAAGCCAAGATATTTGCCTGTGCAGTACTTCAAAGACGGTCTGTGTAAAATATTTTCAACCCAGTGCATGGGAAATTTGGTATGCTAGTCCCTATTATTAATTCCCCACTTAAGGGACTGGGTATTTACCCACTGAATGAAAGTACTGAACGAGTAGTCTGGATCCTCCACTCAATTATGCCAGTCCAGCCCACTCACTCACAGTGAAACTAAGATGGTATGAGAAAAAGAAGAATTTGACTCAATTATTCTTAACTGGACCATTCATGAACAAGCCACTTTCATGCTAATAACATCTTTCATTAGAATTTCAATGCAGGTATTTATTGTGCAAATTGGACTTCACCATCCCAGGCAGCTCCACTGGAAAGAATAGATCCAAGGTGGCCAAGTCAACCACTGCTCCACATAGCACAGTGGGATCTCAATAGAAACATGTTTTAATAACAGAACTGGTAAATAATTTCAAACAAGCCTCCTATAAATGACAGACAGGACATGAGAAGTGTTGGAATGGACAGAGCTGCAATGTTCAGGCTAGCTGATACCAGAGATCTGCCAAAAAAGAGGGGCAAACTGTATAATCCTGGTTCACAGGACAGAATCACAAAACTAAAATGGCAAAAGGCATCTCCACAGAGGTAAAGACAAGCTGTAAAGCAGCAATAAAAAAGGGGGAGGTTGGTGAGTCCAGCAGAAAGTCAGTGACATTCCTTATCAATAGAGACCTCACTCAGAACTCATTGGGACTCGCAGCTCATCCAAAGCAGCCAGGAATGGTCCATGAGGCTGCAAGCAGTGAGTGCAGTGTGTGATGGGCACCTCTCCGAGCTAAGGGCAGTGCTCACAAACACAGGGAACTGTTTGCTCCTTGCGTTCCTGACTCAAAGGGAAGAAGCCACTAATCCATGTCCAGGATTACACTGCACTGAGCACATCCTGCTGTCTACCCAGAAGAGGTTTTGAACAGCTCCATGCTACTCCCAAGGCCAGCATTTAAAACAAACCGGAATGAGCAGCTCTTTCAGCTGCCATTCGCCAATTACAGTGCAGGGGCTTGACTTTTAAGCACACACTTTACCAAGATTTGGCACTTCAAAAATGATGAATTTTCAGAAGCCATGAATTTTTCAAATTTCACATTTCAGTGCCCCACTCCTTGTCCTTTTCTTCTGTGTCCACACACACCATAAAGTATAATAAAATTTACTAGGAATGTTTTGATTGAAGAACTGGAAGGCTCTCTCAAGTTTTTGGGTTTTTTTAGATCCTCTGCTTTGTGAATTGTTAATTTAACAAAATAAAACCTAAAGGCCGCGTTTGCCATGCTAAATCTTTTTTTACATCTGCAAAATTAGAGACTATTAAAAGGAAAAGCAGAAATATTCTTAGGGGCAAAAAAAACCCTCCAAAATTTAAATCCAGCCAATCATACAATAACAGAATGGTTTCAATTGGAAGGGACATTAAAGACCAATTAGTTGCAATGCCCCTGCCATGGGCAGAGATATCATTCACTAGATCAGGTTGCTCAGGGCCCCATCCAGCCTGGCCTTGAACACTTCCAGGGATGGGGCATCCACAATTTCTCTGGGAAAACAACTTCCTTTAAAATATTTTCCAACAACACAATGCAGAAACAAAATGATCATCTTAAATTTCTGCTTTGGATGTAAGAGTGTGTGTCTGGACACAGACACAGAGAGGGAAATATTTAATACACTACTTCCCCACGTGCTGCCCAGTTCCTAAGCCCTTACAGGTATCAGAACTGGGGCACTGCAGCAAATGTTTTACCAAACCAAGGGAGATCAATGGAGACAACTGAGCAGGTGTCTCAGTGTCCAGAGTTTACTTATCCAAAGTCTATTAGCAATAAAAGTCAAGTAACACACACACGCTTTGTTGGATTCCTGCCTGGAAGTTCTAATCCTCTTCCCTCTGATTGCCCAATCTCCACTGCCAAGCCTCGGTGTTATCAAAGGCTGGGCATGGAGCAACTGCATGGCCTGACACACATAAACCTCGATCCATGTGACTTCACAGGTAAATTCTGTGCAGGGAGCCAAGCACATTAGATAGCTGGCACTCACCCTTCTTCCTCCAAGTAAATAAATATGCATTTATGAGCAAGGAGAAGGAAGACACTGCTGGGATTTAACGTGTCTCAATAACAGAATCGGGGCCAATGTACAATTGTGCTGCTTTGATGAAGATTTTCACACTTCATCCTGTGCTCCTTAAGCAGCTTCATTAGAAAGATTAAATTCTAGGATTTCAAGGTTGAATAGAGAGAAGTAGATCAAAGCACCTTTCAAAAGAAATGTGATTTCTAGATCCTTCTTAATTTAATGTAGGTAGGAGAGAATCTGATGCAGAGTCTCAAAAGCTGGATGCCTACATTTACTGTAGGAAATACATGCATGAACTTGCAGTTCATCAAAAAAAGAGTCCTTATTTTTGCAAAAATCTGGAAGGAAACCAATTTTTAAGAGATGAGAGTTATACAGGGAGGGAAGGGCTTGTGTTTTAGGAATTGAAAATTATTTCTGTTTTTCCACTTGCAATGATTTGCTGTTGTAATCTAAGCATTTCAAAATGGGAAACAGGAACAATTTCATTAAGGCAATTAAGAAGATAAAACCAGAAGATGTAGCACATAGGAAGAGCGATTTGGGAACAAAGTTAAAACATGGCCAGCAATGAGGTCATCAAAGGAAAGGTTTTATGCTAAACTGACAGCAGTGCTGGTAGAAAAACAAAAGGACAGAATGCAGGGGCAGAGGGAGAAGAAAAGGATGGACGATCTTACATAAGAACTAAAGCAGAGAGTGAGTTAGAGGAAATGCTGGACCTTATTTGAATCTAAAGAAAGGAAAAAAAGACTGAGGAACACAAGGAGGGGAAACCTGCAGACAGAAAACAGAAGCTGGGCCAAAAGGATGCAACTGCCTGGCAGGCACAGGTGACATTCACATGTGAGTGGGTGACATGGAGAAAGAGCCCTGTAACAGTACAGAGACTGAGAGTGTCGACCTGCAATCCCAGCTGAACCTCTTACACACTCCATGTGGGAGCAAATACAATGAGCTCCCAGGCCAAAGGGATAAAGTTCTTCCTTGGGTACACCTGAAACACAATCCTTCTCCCACTTTTAGGTACTCGAAGGCTAAGCTACAGTGTCACCTTGGGTATATCTACTGCAGATATCCAGGGAACAGCTGCTAAACCTAAACACTGGGTTATCGTAATGACTGGGTCAGATGTTCAGAACAGAACCTCAGTGCATGAGGATTGGAGGAGAAGCAAGCAGATCTGATATAGAGATTGCAATTACAGTGGGCACCCAGTGTTTGTGTTATGCAAACACACAGAACACACACAATGTGACTCATGAGACAGTGGAGGAGGAAGCCAGGAAAGAAGTGCGGAAATGGAAGGATCTGAAGGGATACACTGACATGTTAAACACATTTATCTGCAGCTCTAACTTGTCAGAAGACACTTGGGCAATTGCTAAGCGACCTACAATTCCACACTATCCATCACTGATCTTCCTTAATCACTTCTCAGCACATGGTGATGTAGATAATGATTTTGCACAACAAATACCAAACCCATGAGTAATAGCAATCAGTGTGATGTAGACAGGCCTCTACAACCTCAAAAAAGGAAATGGTGAAGAAAACACTTTTAGACAATTAATGGGAGACAAAAGCCCTCAACAACTTAAAATACAAATGTCCTGATTCTTCTTACAGTTGCACTGTTGTTAATCAAGAGTAACTCAAGTCAGAAATGCAGGACTTGTGACAGTGTGAGGAATTTCCTGCTGTTGCCTACATTATCAGTGCAGTGGAAAACTAAGAACAGCATTAACATGCATCAGCAAATCTTAAACTGACTGAAATCACAAGAGCTCCTCAAACTCTGGGGCAGTTCCGAAACAGATTCTGGAGGCCAGGTCATCAAGTGAGGATATTCCCAGTCACTACAACCTTTAGCCCTAACATCTGGATTTCATGTGGCTTACCCTGCCTCTTGCTCCCTTGCTTAACTCACCACTGCTACCTTTCCATTCAGGTTTCTCATTCATATGTGATAACACCTTTACGAAGCAGATAACACACATTCCACCATGCTGCACACTGTGCTTAGTTTAACTAAGATCAGTACCACAAGGTGAGTAATAGAATGGTCAAATGTAGCTTTTATGTAATATCCCAACCCCATGTCTTTCACAAACAGGTGGGGCACTCACAGAGGGACAGTCACTAGAGTAAATAAGAGCTACATGACTTTCATATGGTACACATTTTTAAAAGAAAACAAAAAACAAAACAAAACCACAACAATAAATGTCAGAATTTGCATCATCCAGGATGCCATGGAATGCTGGCAGACTATCTGATCTGCACTGTGGCAGTGCTGTACACACAAACAACAAAGACTGAAAACATCCCAGAGAGTTGTGACAGGGATAATTTGCATGCCACCTTATCGTTTAGAATGTTTGCCTTCTTAGTGTCTAATTAATATAAACATAGCTGTACTTACAGACAGGGTGAGCCTGATCTCCTTATGGTTACAGTTTTTTGAAAGCTTTTTCTTTAGTGCTTTAACTGCATCTTTAGGCCTGTGACAAGACATTAAGGAAAAAAAGTTACCAGTGAAGTTGGACTGTTTTTCTAGTTCATAACTTCATCCAAGAACCAAAAATACCAGCCTGAGACACGGGACCAAATTCATCCCTGTATTTACACCCACATAAAATGAGAGGAATTGCCCCATTGATTTCAGCAAAATCACTTCAGCACTGAGCTAGAGCAGGAAAGCAGTGAATCAGGTTTGTCCCTGCAGTGCATTACTTTAGAGACCAGTGCAGAGAAACAAAGTTATTCTCCTCTGTAAAGTCTGCTTCAAAACTGTATTTTTCCACTATTGTACAGCAGAATTACTTATTTGTTTTTTGTTGCTAAGAAAGAGAATATCAATTGCCAGCTGTATCAAGAGCTGGCTGGTACCTAATTTCATGTGTGATGCAATTAAGAGTATTCTGTTGGGAGTGCTGTCGGGAGTAGGGGTGTCATGGATAACTTCCAATCTTATAATTGCAGGATGCATTTAACTCATCTGAGTAATTACCATGTATGGATGGACAGCCCATTCCAGCCCAGAGATAGGGGCATTTCTAGCCCAGCCATTTTGAGTTCTATATATACACCCCATATCTTTTAACTATCTCTGTAGGAGGAAAAGGGTGGAAGATGGTATTGAGATTATCACAGGTGGGAAGCAGTTTTGCCTAATTAATATGGACTATCTATAGTGTACAATTATTAGGGCCAGCCCAATGCTCATGATCAACACAAACAAGATGTCCTAATGTTTCTTTAGGATCTCTCTAGAATCTAAGGTGGAGCAATAAGCACAAATAAAAAGTTTCAACAAGAAAAAAAAAGAAATCTCTGTTGAAAATATTTCAAAGCCAATAAAATTAAGTGGGTATTTATCACCACTGCATTTCTCAGTTCAAAATGTTATACTTCAAGAGAAAAAAAGAGAAAATATTTCTCATTTTTCTTAATCCTGTGTCATACCCAGCCATACCAGGAGAGCATCAAGGGATGGATGAGAGCATTAAGTGTGAAGAAAACTTTCCCTTGCAGAAAGCTGGGCTCCTATGATTCCACTCCTACTTCTTGTTTCCCTCACTGAAGCATCTGGAAATGCTCTGGTCAGGAGCTGGATATTGCATTAAAATAACCATTAACCTGATTAGATACAGAAGTTCTGTTCCTAGTATCCTGTTACAGATTGTGACTAGTAGTAGCTGCCTAGGAGGAAGTTACAAGGAGTTCCTCTGTAAGTATAAGCTGTGCACAGGAGGAAATAAGTTTATTAAAAAAAGCTCTGTTGCATGGAAACTTCACATAAAAACTAACACTGAGGGTCAAAGCATGCTGTTGCTTATGGCAATAACCAGAAGGGAGTTATTACTGACATTCCAAGCGTTAAGAGGCATCGGTGAGGGTGTGGGATACAAAAAAACGAGAAGGAAAGAAAACATGACACAAAAAAAAGAGATACCTGTGCAGAAACTAAGCCACAGCTCACTCCCTTGGAGGAAGCTCTTCAGCTGGTGTTAAAATATTCCAGTGCTAGCAGCGAGGTCTTGCAATGCAGCACTGGAGCAGACCTTACACATGCACAGATTTCCTCCTCCCCTCTCACAGGTGAGAGCCAGGAAGCTCCAAGCAGCACAGGCGGCCGAGCGAACCTGGCTGTGGCCGCTCAGTGCCAGAGGCCCCCTGGGTGCTGGGAGCACACCTGGATGGGCTGGACCACTGAACAGCTGCCCAGCCATCGCCCCAGCAACACCGAGGGAAAAGCCCAGAGTCTCAAACAGTGTTGGGGGCACCCGAGTGGTCAAAGTCTTTTTACAGGTGAGTTTTACAGAGGGCAAGGGTGCCTGCCGAGCCTGACAAGCAATACAGGCTGCACAAAATACATCAGACTCAGGTGAGAAACATTTCCTACCACCTTTCCCCTAGCGTGTGTCCACGGGCAGGACCCCGCTAGTCTATTCCCTCCCAGTCCCGACGGCGGGGAGACCCGCAGAGTGTTCGCTGCGAACAGAGGCAGCCGCTCCGCTTTGGGTCACTGCACAGAGCGGTGACAGCCCTGCAGAACAGCCCCGGCCCTCCGCTCGCCCCCCGTGCCCCGAGCAGCGCCGCGGAGCGCTCACCCCTCCTCCGTGGCGTTGATCATGTCGCAGATGTGCAGGAACTGTCCCCACTCCTCCGCCTGCAGCGAGCCCAGGGTCGCCCGCTCTGGAAGGACACGGGGAGCCGCCGTTCAGCGGGAGGGGACGGGGGGGACGGGACAGGGGACAGAGCACTGGGCACAGGGGAGACGGGACAAGGGGACAGAGCACTGGGCACAGGGGAGACGGGACAAGGGGACAGAGCACTGGGCACAGGGGAGACGGGACAAGGGG